>CATNWA010007064.1:0-15118 GCA_951230385.1 Staurois parvus | reverse complement strand
AAAAAGCACATTTTAAATGAACTCTGGACCTTTTAACGCTCATTGAAAATTGGGATTGAGGGAATAACACACACCTGGCCATGGAACAGCTGAGAAGCCCAATTGCCCCATTACTTTGGTCCTTTAATAAGTGGGAGGCACATATGCCAAACTGTTGTAATTCCTACACCGTTCACCTGATTTGGAATGTAAAAACCCTTAAATAAAGCTGACAGTCTTGCAGTTAAAGCACATCTTATATATATTTCATTTTCAAATAACTTGTGTTGGTTGTACAGAAGCCAAAAATGTTAGAATTGTCGGATGTCCCAATATTTACTGGACCCCATGACTGTAACGTTTGTGGTGAGTAGTCTTGAAGAAGTAAAACCTATAAATGATTCCGGCGTGTCTTACTAGAAGCAGTGGAATAATTGTGGTTCAAATGCATCTATAAATGACATAAATTAGGAAGAAGAAAACTGCTGCCATGCAAGGAGGAGGATTGCAAGTCTGATTATAACATCAGAACAGTATGTCATTGCAAAAGTATTGCCTGTATGTCATCAGGCATCAATGTTAGACGAAAGACATAAGATGGAATTAAGACCCGAAAGACTAAAATAATAGTACCAGCGCTAAAAAACAAGTCCAGGAATATGAAGTACAAGTGATCTTAAAAAAGTGTAGACGTCTTTGCAAGTGCAGTTGAGCTAGTAGTACATGATGAGAAGATTCATAATGCTTCTGCTTGCTATTTGCCATGCTTCTGTTGACATTTGAAAGTAAACAGACAGGTGGGTAGGGATGACTGGAGAACCCCATTAAGATATGTTTAATAATCTTGGCAAGATGCCAGATTATAGGATTTGACTCAATTCAGAGCTCGTGCTCTGTGGCATCTGGCCGCCCACCCCTCCCCCGAGCAGTAGTAGCATACCATATAGTTATATTGAAAGGTCATGTCCCATAACAAGTGTACTTTCATTACAACCTTCTGGATCTTTTCTACCCTCTTTATAGTCCATCCTGAAGCTCAGAGGAGTAGACATGGACATGATGATGTCAGATCTGATCTTCTTGCTTCATATGTGTGAGAATGCAGAGTGGTTCTCTACCTCCCCCCCTCCACCCACCTTCCTTCCTCCAGAAGTTAGTACTTAAAGGCACATACACTCAAAAGTATGATGTCATCAAGTCTTCTTGGGACTGTCAAGAATAACAGCCCAGTAAGATTACCCCATTCAAGGTCGTAACAATAATTAAGGTAAAAGCAATGATGCATCAAAAAGGAAAAACGGCCCTGGCAAACCGTAGAATATACATTAGAATATATTTTAACTGTTTTTATAATACAGGATTTGTGCAATTGTTTTAAACTCAGTTTATTTTTTACTTTACACACCTCTAACATATTACAGAATATGAAAGACTTTTGTACTTTCTTGGCAGAAGTAAAAATAATGTGTCTTTGCTCAACTCTTCAGACAGACCCCAGGCCATCGTTATGAAAGAACAAGCGTATGCCGACTAGAATGATACACTGCGCAAGAGGGATGCTTCTTGCAGCAGTTTTCCGCAAAGGAGGTAACATGTATCAAAGCAGACAACTATTGATGAGTTGGGTCTGGAACAACTCCAGAGAAGATCGTCCAGCCAGCTGGTTAGATGAGTATCTCCTAAGCATGGCTGCACAACATGGCTCCTTCACCATGAATACATTTCATGTGTTTCCCCAGGATAAGTGAAGTACACGCCACAAGAACCACCAGAAGCGCTATCAACAATAATACATGTTAACAATATATATGGAATGGCACTGAGGAATCATTAATAACAAAGGACAATAATTCCGATTCACGTGTCCCATCGGGAAGTGGTCGCAGACCAGCAATGTGCTGCTGCTAGCTACATATGAATGCACTGCAGCTTTACACCGTTTGTGTCCATTTTTTGGCTAAACAGATAAACTTTAAGGATCTCCATGATAATAGGCTATGAAGCCTATTTAATGCATGTTCACTGGAAGCACAGAGTAGGCATAACTTCTTCTCTATTCAATGTTTCAGGTGTTCACTATTACAAAATATGAAAAAAAAAATCCAAATATAGATTAATAATTAGTGCTCTGCAAGAAGTTTAGCACATACTTTTATAAGGTAAAATATGTTTATGTAAAAAACCAAATTGTCAATATTTGAGTTAATTTTCCACCATAAATAAAACATTTGGTATAGTAGGCCGGTCAAAAGACCCATGATCAAAGATTACCACGCATCACAATCACCAAGCTGCAGCGCATTGAGCAACATGTGTCCGGCAAATTTCTGGGCCTAGAACCACCATTTGCAGTCACCAAAAAATGACAAACCCTCGCTGTCCAATTATATGTACCCATTCTTTTATTACAGAAGAAGATAGGCAGAGATACATCCCACCAGTTTTCTCTCCTATGGATTAAAAAATTCTTGCAAAGCGGAACTGCGTGAAGATTTCTCTGCCAATTGTGTTCAGTACTGGTTTTGTACAAGTGATTTTAAAGTTGGTGTACAGAATACATGGTGTCATAAAATGTCTTCTATATAGATTTTTATTTTTTCAACGTTCTTGAGATATATTCTATATAGATAAGGCACGCCCTGGCAACTAGTGGCAAGAGTAGATGTGCACGCAACTTGCACCCATAGAGGAATCCTCGTGAAGACCCTTCCAAACATATAAGGCAGTGTGCACCACGCAATATTATACTCTTCTGCAGGTGAATAGATTCCACAGCTGCTCTCATCTCACACAAGAAGCTCTATAGATTCGGATTCGCCCAAGGCTGCATGTTTTAACTTTGAAAGTGTGTTAGTTAAAAACAAGTATTGTTCACGACCTCCTGTGGAGAGCTGGCTAGTGGCAATTTTATAGGTTGTACTTTGTCCCTACCCTCAGACCAATTCTCAATAATTAAAATTTGTAGCACGCTAGAGAAGTTTTTTGTTAACATTCTTTGTCATGTCTTAATTTCTTATCTGGGCACAATATATTTCATAAAGTATCAGTCTGGATTTCATAATGGGTCGTTCAAACGTTAGACACATGGATTTGCAAGATTGGTTTACTACTCTGATCTTGTCTTCCCGTTCCTAATTGGAATGCCCCCCTTTTCACGGGCACTCTACTGGACCTCAGAAGGCTATTTGATATTGATATTTGAGTAACTACCACTGAAGCTTTTGGATTCGGCCTGTCGTTTGTGGCTTTTGCTGCCGGTCTGCGGGTTATAATAATAATTCCCTCGGCTCAGCGTCTCCATTCAAAGGCTAAAAATCTGAACTGTATTTCCAATCCGACAGAGGCACTAGAACGACGGGCTTGTCCGTTGTCTCCACTCCTTTTTGCGCTATGCCAATTGCGAGCCTCTGGCCTATATCACTTCGGGACGCTCCATCCACCAAATCTATCGCGTAATCGAACAACAGGAAACATAAATGTTCGACTCAATGTTGCGCTGACTGACGTGATATTACTGCTAGCCTTTGATGTGTCCAAGGCATTAGATGAATACTTCCCAATTCCTCAGAATGCGGGATAGCGAACGTGTCCAGGAAAGTTTTAATGCGAGGATCCAGGAAAAAACATTGAATTCTGATGTATGAAAAACTAAACTGTGAAAAAAGGATTCCTATGACATGTGCACGGAGAATTTGAGGGAGTGTGCGGAAACGTAATAGGAGCAATAGTTGGGAAGGCTGGTCTGAGAAAATAACATGGCCAACAAAAAATCTGGAATAAACATTCTCATGTGGTGGAAAAATGCAGTTGAATTTTGTGAGTAAATTGAAGAATGATTTAGCAGTGATTTGGGGTTCTCTGAGATGTCTCGTTTAGTGGGATATATGCCAAAAGTAGAAAATCCTGGAACTGAGAATTGATTGTAAAGGTATTAGGGAAATATCCGCAAATTCCTCATATCTAAGGGAAGGGTACGCGACAGTCAGAGTCTTTGTATGATGTATTCCAATAAAAAAAACCTGATACTCTGAGCATTAGGACAAACTGGGAAAAGGGTTTCTATGACATGTGCAATGGGAGAAATAGGGGATTGGGAATCTGATGGTGCAATATTTTGAGGTCTATGCATGAGCAATAAATGTGGCGACAAAAATTCTTGATAAACACAGTTGGTGTGAGAAGAAGCTCAGAAATTGGTAGATATTGTCAGAATGCAATAAGCATGGATTTGGAATGTTACACTGATAGAACCATCTACGTGGACTATGCAAAGAGAAGATCCTGGAATCTTGAATTGCATTGTCTAGGAATGAGAGAAATATCACCAATTCCATCAGATCGTGTTAGCGATGTTCAGAGTTTTGGAGGATCCAGGAGACAAATTTTGGGTGACCAGGAAAGCAAAGATATTGCCTAGGACAATCTAATTCTTCTTTATTTCTACTTAAAATATGTGTTTTTGTATTTGTCTATGTTCCCATTCAGAGACAGGAAATTGAATATAAATCTCTCAGTTACAGAAATTGATGACAATACAAATTCTACAAATGTCTTATTTTCAAAAAAGGTTATAGCTTACATGGAGTTGAACTTTAAGCTGAAATTAAAGTGATTGTGCAGGCTCAAGGTTTTTTTTTACTTTCATGGCGTTCTATTCATGAAAGTAAAAAACTTGATGTGTGCATCAGCTCCCCCAGCACCCCCCCCCCCCCCGAATACTCACCTGAGCCCCATCACAATCCAGCGATGGTGCACGAGAGTTCTTGGCCCTCCAGGGATTACTCCCTCCTCATTGGCTGAGACAACAGCCATTTGGTTTTCCACTTTAATCACACAAATTAATTTATTGATTTTTATTATATTTATTATTAATTTATTTAGTATTATTGATGCATTATGAGTGATATACAATACAGTATTAAGTATTTACAGTAGGAGCGCGGCATTATAAATAGTCTAATTCAATTATACATATACACAATTAAGTGAGTTTGTGAAAGTGCCAGCGAACTAACACATCAGTTAGTTCACTACCACTAATTGCACATAATATACTGAACATGCTGAGATATAGTGGCTCACAAGTATGAGCACTTTTTAATAGCCATTGGTTTCCGCTGCTCTCAATCACAAGCCAGTGAGCCAATGAGGGGGGCTGATAGGAGACCTGCAGCTCTGTGTGTGAAATGGTACATGCAGAGAAGTGGCTTGTCGAGAGTGAGTCTGCTTGAGAACCCCCATAGCAAGCTGCTCGTTTCTGTGGGGCACTTAGCAGGAGGGAGGGGCCAGGAGTGGGGGATCTGAGAAGCAGAATTGAGGCGCTGTGTGCAAAATCACTGCACAGAGCAGGAAGTATAACATGTTTGTATTTTTTATATTACCTGTAATAATCACTTTAAAAAAGCTGTAAAAGTTCTTTAAAATATAAATTAAACTTAAGGGCTCGTTACACCACAATTCCAGCGTTCCGTATGCTGTTTCTTGCTTTTCAACCTTTACATGCATTTGTGGTGCGATTTGCACATTAAAAGCACCACAATAGTGTAAGGCTAGGGTCATTTGAAATAGATTCATTTTTCCTCCATATGTGTTTAAAAATGCATCAACTTTTAAGTGAGCCCTAATAGCCTCAAAAGATTTTGCTGTGCAAGTAAATATTAAGTGCCCAAGATAATTTGCTACCATAGGTGTTTTGTTGCCCTACCCATTTCCCTCCCCTCTCCACTGACACAAGTTTCCAGTGGTTGGATTGTGCCCTGCATGTCCAACAAGGCCCCGCTGTAAATCTATAGACAGATAAGAATAGATACAGTGATGAACAGACGTATTTGAACACCCTTGTGATTTTGCAAGTTCTCCCACTTAAAAATCATGTAGGGGTCTAGAAAATTCACATTTGTAGGAGTACATTTCCCACTCTGAGAGACAGAATTAAAAAAGAAAATCAGGGAATCAACAATTGTATGATTTGTAAAGAATTTATTTTGTCTTGCACTGCTGACATAAGTATTGAGAGCCAGAATCTCTTGCTGTTTCTTAGGTTGGACTTCCACAAGGCTGGAAAGGGTTACGGGGCAATTGCCAAGCAGCTTGGTGAAAATAGATCAACTGTTGGAGCAATTGTTAGAAAATGGAAGAGGCTAAAGACGACTGTCAGTCTCCCTCAGACTGGGGCTCCATGCAAGATCTCACCTCGTGGGGTATCACTGATGATAAGAAAGGTGAGGAATCAGCCCAGAACTACAAGGGAGGAGCTGGTCAATGACATGAAGAGAGCTGGGACCACAGTTTCAAAGGTCACTGTCGGTAGAATGCTACGCCGTCATGGTTTCAAATCATGCATTGCACGGAAGGTTGCCCTGCTCAAGTCATCACATGTCCAGCCCCGTCAGAAGTTTGCCAATGACCATCTGGATGATCCAGAGGAGGCATGAGAGAAAGTCATGTGGTCAGATGAGACCAAAGTAGAACTTTTTGGTCTAAACTTCACTCGTCATGTTTGGAGGAAAAAGGATGAGTTGCATCCCAAGAACACCATCCCTACTGTGAAGCATGGGGGTGGTAGCATCGTGCTTTGGAGGTGCTTTTCTGCGACGGGGACAGGACGACTGCACTGTATTGAGAGGATGAATGGGGCCATTTATTGTGAGATTTTGAGCAACAACCTCCTGCCCTCAGTCAGATCATTGAAGATGGGTCATGGTTGGGTCTTCCAACATGACAACGATCCGAAGCACACAGCCAGGATAACCAAGGAGTGGCTCCGTAAGAAGCATATGAAGGTTCTGGAGTGGCCTAGCCAGTCTCCAGACCTAAATTCAATAGAACATCTTTGGAGGGAGCTGAAACTCCGTGTTGCTCAGCGACAGCCCCGAAATCTGACAGATCTAGCTGAGATCTGTGTGGAGGAGTGGGCCAAAATCCCTGTTGCAGTGTGTGCAAACCTGGTCAAGAACTACAGGAAACGTTTGACCTCTGTAATTGTAAACAAAGGCTTCTGTACCAAATATTAACACTGATTTTCTCAGGTGTTCAAATACTTATGTTCAGCAGTGCACGACAAATAAATTATTTAAAAATCATACACAATGTGATTTCCTGAATTTTTTTTTTAAATTCTGTCTCTCAGAGTGGGAATGCACCTACAATGTGAATTTCAGACCCCTCCATGATTTCTAAGGGGGAGAACTTGCAGGGTGTTCAAATACTTCTGTTCCTCACTGTATCTGCCTTGAGTGGCTTGAGTGGCTTCTGATTTGAATAGATACAGGATAAGGCACAGCCTGTTCTCCATTTGTTCTTCTCCCTATACCTTTATTGTCTTTTCTGATAAAGACAGAGGTAAAGAAAATGTGATTGACACACACTCCCATCATTCATTATAATGGACATCTGTAAAGTGGATGTGTATGCAGCAATCAACCTGTGTAAAGTATTTTGTTAAATAATGTGCCACAACCATATTTGTCTGCTGCCAAAGTGCATGCGGCTTGACTGATTCCTTCACATCTTGTCATTTCTGTCATTTTACATTAATAATCATATCATATAAACATAGTAATAATACTATTGATAATAAAATAGACATAACCTTATGATAATGTTATTTACAATGTTTGTAAAGGTAATTAAAAAAGAAAATAACAAACATGTCTATACTTATATGCTTTGGGTAATGGAATTGCACAGAGCGGCTCAGAACCTCCTCTTCTCAGGTCCCCCACTGGTGTTCCTAGCTCCTCTCTGTCCAGTCCCCCCTATGCTTGCTCCCTCCAGAGCCCCACTGCTGCATCCATTGACACAGACAGTGGGACTCGGCCCCACCCACCACTCCCTCGTCCCTGGCTTTGATTTACAGCTGCAGGAGCCAATGGCTCCCAGTGCCCCAGCAAAGCCAGTAGGACCCAGAAGTGAGGGGAGAAAAGAACAGCAGTTGTGCACAGTGCTGTATCGAATGAGGCTTCAGGTACTTGCCCCTTATACTTAAAAGGGGAGCGAGGGCAGACTGATGCCTAAACAAGCAAGGTGTCACGTACCTGACGGTGGAACCCTTGCGGCTCTGGCTCAGGGGCCCTGGTAAAGTGACAGAGGGCACAGAGGTGCATGAGTGCCTGATGGGATTTCCGTGGACTGATGTGCATCAGGAAATGCAGGAGTGGCTGGAGGATCGCACACTGGCAGAGGTGCAGGGTAGTCAGGCAGCCAATGCTCAGGCAGATGTGCAGGTGCAGGATACTGGCAGGGTAGTCGGTAGGAAGCAGGATCAATGTAGGCAAGGTCAGGCAACAAGCGGGAAAGATCAGACAGAATCGACAGGCAGAAGAGTAGTGGGTGGGCAGGCAGAGGTCGAGGCAGGTGGCGTTCTAGCGAGGTCAATTGACAGGTCCGATCAGCAAGGCAAAACAGATAACAAGAGCACAGGGTAAAGACCAAACGGCACTGAGGCAGAGTCCCATCTTAGTATAAATAGCCCGCCTGGACCCAAAGTGCCGCCGCACATGCACACCCGCCAACCAGCCATGAACGGAGGCGGCAGGAGCCCGGCGTCTGTGCACATCCATGCGCCTTATGTCAGGACACAAAGTGGTTATAAGGCCTAACCATTTCTTACCTTAATGTATTATTTGTGCATGGAAGCCAATCAGTTTTAACTTCAATTTGTTTAAGTTTTAATTGGTTTCTATGCAGAAATGTATGTCCAAAAGTATGTGAACACCCCTGCAAATTATTAATTTCTACTGTTTTTTGGCGAAGGGAACTGTTAAAGTCTAGGTTAAAAAAATGAATGAAAAACAATCTATGAATGGAGGAGGTGGACCTTTTAATCATCTGTCCATGCTCGTTCATAGATAGTTTTTCTTTCATAGAAGCTGTAGTATGAATGGAGCAGAAGATTGGAAAGGGACAGTAATGTCCCTTGTGCTGATTGCTATTATTTTGAACACAACTGTATATATATCAGTGTTTTGAAAAAAGTGAATAAAGCTCAAAGTCCTTCTAATAGCTTTTATTTCCATACACACAAATGCATTGGGAACACTACACATCAAAACAGGAAGAAAAATATATATCAAATTTGTGTTGTTCCTCTAAAAAAAAAATGAAGAGAAGTGAATATTAGACTGTTAACTATACATTCACTATATAAACTGAAAAATGTTTGAAGATTTTGCTTTCCTTTGAATCACTTAATATTTAGTTGTATAACCACTGTTTCTGAGAACTGCTGTACATCTGTGTTGCATGGAGTCAACCAACTGTGAACAGGTATTCCAGCCCAGGATGATTGGACTACATTCCACAGTTCTTTTCTATTTCTTGGATTTGCCTCAGACACTGCATTTTTGATGTCACCCTCAAGTATTCTATTGGATTAAGATCCGGGGATTGGGCTGGCCACTCCATAACGTCAATCTTGTTGGTCTGGAACCATTGGGCCATCTCGGCGATCAGGTTTTATGACTCTACAGTGGATACTTACTGAAGACTACCAGATTTTGCTATACACCAGCCATGAGCTCGGTGTATCTTTCAAGTCTAGATGACTGAACATCAAGCTGTTCTCTGTCACATGGATCCCCTGCATGGGTCATATTTTGTTCCTATGAAACTGTACATTTTTTTTTCTTTAAAACAATTGTTTAATTATGTATCGCACAAGTTCCCATACTCTGATCTATTCAATAAAAATGTCTTCGGTATCACAATAAAATGGATAACTGATTGCTACCCAACATCAGTCCCAGACTTCACACCTGTTCTTTCGTCTGAATGGAGTCTCCATTAAAGTGTTAATAAACCCACAACAGTAAAATCATCCTCCTATAGGAAAATTAAAATACCTTTTACAAGCTTTAACCAGTGCTCTTCTGGACACTGATAGAAATCTCAAGACTGCATTCCCTATATCTGGTCTGCCACACAACATGGAAATGCAATTATTATTTTAGTAAATATAAACTGCTAAATATGTTTTCTCATGAGAAAATATATTTAGCAGTTTATATTTACTAAAATAAATTGCATTTGTGAATTAGTGGATGCAGGGTCCTGGGTTTAGTAACAGTTTAATGCCCATGGTTTGTGAATAGGATTTTCAATGTGTTCATATCATAGCCAGATCTTTACAAACGTTTGGCGTTTGGTTTGTATAAATACATTTATTAATTTAAATACATAATTATAAGTTATAATTTTACCTGACAGTGAGTGCTAGTAAAATGTTAAGAGGCTTCAGTGAAAGAAACATCAGTTTTCCTGAAGTAAACAACACCTATCGCTACATGAGCTTTTTTTAATCCCAGAGACTGCAAACATTTAAAAAAAATAAGGGACCTTTCACACCGGCAGTTTTATGTACACATTGTTTTAACCAATGCAAAACACGGAGCGAAATGTCTGGGTTTTTTTGTTTTTTTTGTCCATTTTCGTCAGTTTACATCAGCTTACATCCATTTTTTCACCCGTTCAGTTTTTCTGTTATGGAAGAAAAATATAGTTTTCTACGGTTCAAAAAACGAATGTCAACGGATGCGGACATTAATGGATGGAAACAGATGATCATCCGTTTACATCTGCTAGTCCATAGAAATTCATGGGTGTCCGTTTTTTCATCAGTAATGGAAAAAAAGAACATACGGAACGACCGTGTGAAAAGAGCAATAGTTCATTTTGTGCCATTGCAGGAGATTTTTGGGTGATTGTTAGTGTTTTGGCAGAAAAAACAACGTTTGATGTGAGTAATCGCATATAAGCACATTGAAACATGCGTTATTTTAGCACTTAGCTGGACAAGCACCATGTGAACAGGGCCTAAAAGTATTGTGACACAAAAAAGAGCTCAAGCTCATAATATTGATTGAGCTATCTAGTCATAAAAAGATTAACTCACAATAAATAGGCTCCATACTGTATAAACTGATCTTGGAGTTAACTTTTTGCCATTTGACTTTTTATATTGTTTTTGTCCAAAATCTGATAAGCATGTGTTCCTAATAGATGCTGAATATCTAACCAAACCAGACCAAAGGATTTATCTGGAATCCAAAATATTCAAAATTTTGATCATTCTGATCAATCAGTTGTCTATTTCTTTATAATGGGTCATCATCATGTATGGCAGTTATGTTCTTTTAAAGAAGTCAAAATATTAAATGTATATATAAACACTAACTGGTTGACAGTAGAGTTAGTTTTGGCTAGTTCATTAAATATAACTTTAACAAAGTCTTTATATGACAGAAATATGCCAGAGGCTGGATTCATATCTACCCATGCACTTTGTCATGGCCATTGATGTACCTGTTGTACAAGTGATTTAGGGGACCTCCTGAATGTTCTTAATGCACACCAACATATTAATTAATGAGTCTTATTCTTGAATATGCCAATATTCCACACAACATATATGCTGCATTGTAGTGTGTTATTAAAAAAAAAGGGTTAGGTAGGTGTTTTGATGAATGGACACACAATGGTGTCCTTTTATGACACAGAGAATAGCTGCGATTCAACAGATCTCAGCTATTCTCTGGTCATTCACAGTTTATAACACTCAGGAGAACATGTCAGCCCTTCTCTGGAGATCTGTGTTCTTCGTCCAGATTCTCCAGCCCAGAGCTGGAGAATCAGAGGGACCGAAAACTAAGCAGAGATAATTTACCTCTGCTTAGTAAACTGGTCTTTTTTCTATAATGTGGAGAGATTATAGTAAAATGAGCCGTTTTTCAGAGTTTGTAGACCGTTCTCCAGCGTTTGGAAACCGTTCTCCCTTCGTTCGGAGAACTGCTTTATAAACTGCATTCACAGGAGAACTATTACCGCTGGTTCACAAACGGACACCAATGAGTATTGAATGGACACAGGTACCACAATGCATGTAGACAAACCATGAAACACATGTCAAAAACACATGATAGCATTGCGCATGGTGCAAACCTGACATCCCACTATTCTCTTTGTCAGTACAGAGGCTATCTTGCCTCTACTAGATCAGGGGTCTCCAAATTATGGCTCGCTACAGGAGTGTACCCCCACTGTGTTACTTTTCTCCAAGTCAGTTTCTATAACTGTCCCTAGACAGTCCATGCAGGACTATGGGAACTACTTCTGTCTATACCTGTTCTGCCTCCTGGCTCCCCCCTGCTGCTACACTGACTACAGCCACGCTGTAAGCAGGTAAGAAAGGACCACTGATTGGAAAGCTGATCTAAGGGGGAGTTTTGATGGGGACTCTGATGTAAAGGCTTGAGCTCCTTGAGTTTACTCTGATGGTATGTTGGGGGGGGGATCTGATGGGACCCTGAGATGTAAAGGTGGATGCTACGGGGGACTCCTAAGAATAATTTCCTAGTATTTGGGGTTCTTTGAGTGGTCATTAAGGGGATTATGTAAAAGAGAAAATCCTGGAAATGAGAATTAATTGTCAAGAAATTAGAGAAATATCCCAATTCCTCAGATCAGGTTAGCGACGGTCAGAGTTTGTGAGGATCCAGGAAAAAAACTGATTTTGAGGTAGGAAAAACTGGGAAAAAGGATTTCTCCTAAGGCTTAGAATTAGGGGATGTGGAATCTGATGGTGCTAGTTGAGGCTAAATGGCAAAACTCATGTAAAAAATGCAGGGATTTTGCAGTAAATTGAAGAATGATTTCGCAGGTTTTGAGATTCCCTGAGAGGTCATTTAGAAGAATATGAAACGGAGAAGATCCTGAAACTGAGAATCAATATTCAAGGAATGAGAAAAATATCCCAATAACAGGTTAGCGACGATCAGAGCTTTGGAAGATCCAGGAAAAAACCTGATTCTGAGAAATGGAAAAAGGATTTCTATGACATGTGCAGGTGGAATCTGATGCTGCAATAGTTGAGGCTAGGCTGAGAAATCAATGGCACAGGAGTTGGAGTAAATTGAAGAATTTCCCAGGATTTGGGTTTCTCTGAGAGGTCATTTAGAAGAATATGCAACGGAGAATTGAGAAATGTCAAATATTTAAATTCCTCAGATCAGGTTAGCGACAGTCAAACATAATTCAGAGGTAGGAAAAACTGGAAAAAGGATTTCTATGACAAGCAGAAGAATTAGGGGATGTGGAATCTGATGGAGCAATAGTTGAGGCTAGGCTGAGAAATAAATGGCACAAAAATGGGAAAAACCAGTCATGTGAATGATCCTGTAACATACAGGAAAATTAGGGGTGGATGTGGAATCTGATGGTGCAATAGTTGAAGGTAGGCAGAGAAATAAATAGCACAGGAATTGGAGTAAATTGAAGAATGATTTCCCAGGAATTGGAATTCTATCCCAATTCCTCAGATCAGGTCAGAGTTTTGGAGGATCCAGGAAAAACGTGATTCTGAGGTAGGAAATACTGAAAAAGGATTTCTCTGACGTGCAGAAGGATTAGGGGATGTGGAATCTGATGGTGCAAAATATAAAAGGCACAAAAATTGGAAAGGAGGAAGGAAAGAAAGAAAGAAAAGAAGGATTTAAAGGAGGAAGGAAAGAAAGGAAGAAATAGGGAAAGGAAAAAGGAAGGAAATAAAGAGGAAAGGAAGGAAGGGAAGAAGGAAAAGATGTAAGGGAGAAAAGAGGAGGAAAAAAAAGGAAGGAAGGGAAGAGGAAAAAAGTGTAAAGAAGGAAGGACGGAAGAAAGGAAAGATGTAAGGAAGGAAAGATGGAAAGAAAAAAAGTAAGGGAAGCAGGAAAGTAGGGAAAAAAGGAAAGAAAAGAAGGAAAAAGGGAAAGAAGGAAGGAAAAAATAAAAGAGGGAAGGAAAAGCAGAAAGGAAGGAAGGAAGGCAGGAAAGAAAAAAAGGAAGGAAAAGGATGGAAAAAAGGAAGGAAAGAATAGAAGGAAGGAAAGAATAAAGTAAGGAACAGAAGGACGAAAGGAAGGAATGAAGAAGAAAGGAAGCGAAAGAAATAAGGAAGAAGGGAATGAGGGAAAGCAGGAATTAAAAAAGAGGGAAGGGGGAAAGAAGGAAGTAAAGATGTAAGAAAAGGAAGAAAATAATTAGAGCGCGCGTGGAAGAAAAGGAATAATAAAAGGCAAAGACAAAAGGTGACGGAAGAATAGAAAGATGGGAAGACGTAAGGAAGAAAAAAAAAGACCACATGACAAAAAAAGGCTAAGAAGCAAAGAAAAAGGAAGGAAAGAAGAAAGGAATGGAGGGAAGAAAAGAAAAGGAAAGTAAAGGATGGAAGGAGGAAAGAAAAAGGGAGGAAAATATGGAAGGAAAGAAGGATGGAAGAAAGGGAAGAAGGGACTGGAGGGAAAGAAGAAAGCAAAGAAGGAAAGGGTAAAAGAAAGGAGAGACGAGAAAGAGGAAAGAAAAAACGGAAGGAAAGAAGGAGAGGAAGAAAAGAAAGAAGGAAGGAAAAGGAATGCAAAGCAGGGAAAAAAGGAAAAGGGAAGGGAAGGGAAAGATATAAAAGGGGGAAAAGGGGTAGGGGGAAAAGGGGGGGGGGTTGGGGGGGGAAAAAAAAGAAATGGGGGAAAAATGGGGGAAAAGAAAGGGGTGGGGGGAAAAGTGGGGAAATTAAAACGTTAAAATTTTAAAAGGTTGGAAAAAAAAAAAAAAAGGGGGAAAACCCCTTGGGAAAAAAAAGGCCCTAATTTTGGCATTAAAGTTCCCCTTAAATCCAAAAGGGAAAGGAATGGAAAAAAACCCCCAATTCCGGGTTACAGGCCGGGTGGACCTCCTGTTCTATAGGCAAAAATTCCCCCATAATTGCGGAATTTAGGGGAGGGGAAAATATGCAAGTTGAGGCTAGTTTTGGAAAAAAATGGCACAAAACTGGAAATTTGAAAGATTTTCCGGGATTTGGGTTTCTCGCGAAGTCTTTTGGGGAAAAATGCAAAATAATACCGGGAACTAGAATTGTTTTTAAAAAGGAAGAGGAAAACCCAGGTTTCGACGGCAGGTTCGGAAATTCAGAAAAACATGTTTCAATGACATGGCGGAGCCTGTAAAAATAAATGGCACAGGTTTGGGGAAAAGGGGACATGAGGACACCCGTCCCCCGTCATCCTCGAGCTGCGGGAAGGAAAAAGGAAAAAGAAAAAAAAAGAATGGGGAAAAAAAGGTTGAAAGAAGGGGGAAAAGGAAAGGGGAAAAGGAAAAAAAAAGGGAAGGAAAA
>CATNWA010007062.1:0-10786 GCA_951230385.1 Staurois parvus | reverse complement strand
AAATCGGGGTGCGGGGGGTTTCAAAAAAAGGATTATTATCTGCCCAGCTTTTGGGCAAAAAGGGGTACCCTGGAGCATTTTTCAACCAATTTAACCTTTCCCCCCTTTCAGATAAGTCATATCCCACTGGGGATCTGGATCAAAATTGGAAAGGCAGCTTGTCCCTAAAAAAGACCCTTTATCATGTCCATATAAAATCTCTTTGTCTCCATTTTGGGAAAAAGGGAATTGGCACTCCCCAGGCTTCAGTCCCCCCGCTAAGTTGGAACCATGAGTTAACAAAAAAGAAAACCAAAGGTGACACTGGCAAATTATTTACATATCTCATAAATGATGGTGGGGGTTTTTTTAGGGCGGCCCCTTTTTCTTTAGTTATTTTTTTAAATTTTCTTTCTCGTAAAATTACTGTGCTTAGGAGGACCTAGATTTCATCTTACCTGGTTTTTCTTATTGTCACTTAAAGCAAAGAAGCGTGTTAGCGAGTGGGCCTTTGGTTTTTGTCCCAATGATTTTCTTTGTGCAGGGTGAAGCTGTACTGAACTCAGTAGGGGTACAAGCAAAATTCTTCTCCACTGCACAAGGCTTAAAGGGTTTAAATCACTTGGAAAAATACAACCCTATTTGACTCTTTCAGACTCCCACATGGTTTCACCGTCCCGGGTTTAGCGGGGAAACCCTCTCACTGAGCGGTGGTGCTCTTGCAATCGTCCAGTGATTTATAATATATCTCTTAATTTCTATTTGCAAGCGACATAAGCAACTTAACACACTTTTCGTATGGCTGAAGGGAGGTTTTTAGAAATCAAAAAAATAAACATGGTTTTCAATCTGCGAGCTCCCCAAGCCCCAGCGGAAAAACTGCTTGTGCTACCGCAAACACCCGAGGCTTGTTTGAGATGGAGGCAATCAGGGCAAAATAAGACAAAATACTCACCCCCGACAGCCGGTCCTATCACACTTCTAGACCAGGTTGGTTGGTCTTCAAAATTTTTTTTTCGGCGGGGGATCCGTTCAACCATGCCAGAAAAAAGTACTTTGAGAATCATGAATTTTAGACACTGAGGTAGACAGGGAATTCAAATTTTTTTATTGAAACTTGAGTTTAAAAATGGAGATAAAAACTGAATATTTCAGTCAGTGTCTTAAAAGCACCAATCAGAAAACATTTAGATGTTACAATAAATCACCATATAATGTAATAGAAAATGCAAACAAATAAAAGTTCTGCAACCTTCAAGGGCCCGGACACTTGTAGATAACTTCCAGTCCCAAAAACATTCTGTTATGGGGCAAAAATTGGTTAGTAAGAACAAAGCAAAATTAGTTAATAAATTTCCCTTTCAGGGTTGTTATTTAAGGACTTGGAAAAAAACACACCACCGTGCATGATCTCTGAAACTTTATTTTGTAAACCATAAATCAACCTACTCAAGATTCCATACTAGCAAGACATATAAAAAATTTTTACAATCAGTTCATCCACTCCTCTTGCTCCAGAGGCTAGGGAGGGCATAAATCCCAGGGCTTACGGTTTCGAGTTCCTACCCCCCTTCCTCAGGACCAAAAATATTTTAATGTCCTTGGTTGCCCTTATATAGAAATTGGCAAAACATAGGAGCTTTTGCACCTCCCCTAACGGGGTAGGCCCACTTTCCTGTGTCACATGATACACTGGATCAGTCAAAAATCTCATGTAAATAGAAACCAATCAAATTATATAAAAGTTCTTTTGGGACATTCTTCCAGTCTGAGAGGGCAGCAAGGTACGGTGTGTTCTCCCATTCTATAATGCATGTGCCTAAAAAGTTTTGGATTCGGGACACTCACAACTCATGAGCAGGAGGGGTTTATGTGTTTACTAGTCTGTGATTAAAGGAGCCTGTGTCCTGTACTGTAAATATTAATAAGGATTTTTTTTTTTTAGTTGCCTGTAAACATTTATCTTGGAATTATAGTACAGAATACAGGCACCCAATCTTCTCTATCCTGGGACTGTTCCTTCTCTGGGCCTGCCTTACAAAACTATTGCTGGGAGTAGGAGGTCATATGGGCTGTCTTGCAATTATGTTGGCCAGTGGCCAATCACCTGTTGGTGGCTGCATAAAAACCCAGGGTTTAGATTTAAAGGAGAGCTTGTGTCAATGCCCAGCAGCATGCCAAGAAAAGCCTTTTGCAAAACGCCATGTCAGGAATGGACGGCCAGCAATGGTGGGATCACCTGCCTTATGGGCTGCTAGTACCAGGGCTGCCAGCGGGTGCTCCCAGCAATCAGAGACTCCAAACCTTGATGCTGCCAGCCAACACCTGAAATGACTTATACTGATGTTGTATTTAAGGGATGGCCAGACCTGCAGGACTCCTTGCTGGTGTGTGTTTCTCCTGGGCCCTGTATCCTGTTCCTGCTCCCTGTTTCCTGTCTGATTCGTGGCTGACCCTGCTCTGATCAGCTGGCTTTGTTGACCATTCTCCTGCTCCTGATTCCCTGGTTTGTCTGACCATTCTCCTGCTCCTGATCCTGGCTTTGTCTGACCTTCTCCTGCTCCTGATCCCAGGGCTTTGTCTGTCCATTCTCCTGCCTCCTTGATCCACTGCTTGGTCTGACCATTTCCTGCTCCTGATCCCTGGCTTTGTGCTGGACCATTCTCCTGCTTAACCCTACGTTCTGACCTACTGTTGATAATCCCGGCCTGCCTGGACGACGCTTGCATTGTATGTACTGTTATCTGTGGGTGGTTTGGTTTGGTTCGTTTGCACTGTGTCATGTTTTGTATTGCACTGCGTTTATGTATTGTTAGGTTAATATTATATTTTATAACATATCTGAAAGCCTGCATTTCCTGCGTCACGTCACAGACCCTCTGGTCCACCCTGGGAGCCCTGACATTACACCGAAGGCCAATCCCTTGACCAGAAGTGGCTGACAGGGAGCCATCTTGGTTTGTTGATGGAAAAGGGATGGATTTGTTGAGGTTGTGTTATTTATATCTGCTAGTGTTTGAATGACAGAGAGTTTGCTTATCAAACTCTGAAGGAGTTTACACGGGATATCAGCTGTCTAGAATGTATTCGGCTAGCTCATGTTCTAGTAGATTCTGGGACAGAATTCTCTGAGGTGCAGCATTGATTCAGGTTTGTGCGGAGAGGAGTTGGTTTCATCTGGCACCCTCGATGCTGGGATGAATTTTGCCGCCATTTAGTGCGATCAGATAGAGTCCTGGTGTGGTTATTTAGAGGGATGATGTGGATTACTTTCTGGAGCATTATTGGCTTGTTCACCACATGATACTAGAGATTGTAAAAACGGCAGTGCAGATTTGGTCAGCAGGCTTTGTGTAAGCTAAACTTTTGTTCAACCAATTCTGCTGACATGGACTGATTTGCTTGCACTCAGCCTCAGTCAGCCTACAAAAAACCCAGTCCTGCTTCTAATCTATTTCCTCCCTTCAAAGCTCTTTTCCTGCATTTCCCAACAGCTCCTCGTGCCGCTGCTATCTTCCGCATGTCAGAACCCTAGTTCCCACTCTCTGCAACCTATCCTGCGTTTAACCCTGTAAAAAAGCCCTCTGTAGCAACTGTACATCCCGTGTTCAATCCTCCAGCTCTTCTCTGTCCCCAGCTGCTCCATTAGTTAGCAGACCTGCGTTTACTTGCAGTGTGCTTCCAGTAGTTAAATCCAGATAATAGCGAAAATTCTTCAACCAATTTACCATACTGCCAGTATCCAATACCGGTGTGCCTGCGTCTGAGAACCTGCCTTCCGTGGTTCAGCTGGTGCCTCGGGCACCCGCACTTCTGCCTGAGGTTCTGTACCCAGCTTGATGCCTGTTACCCAGCCTGATTGCTCTCTTCAGACTGATGCCTGATCTTCAGCCTGAGCCTCTCTTCAGCCTGATGCCTCTTGTCAGCCTGATGCCATTCGTCAGCTGATGCCTCCACTCAGCCTGTTGCTCTAACAGCATGATGAAATGATCCAGCCTGATGATCCTATTAGGCAGTTGACTCGATGCGCCGCTGTTGATCCAGATGATCCAGTACCTGATCCCGGTGCCCGCTGCGTGACAATTGAATCGAGCCGCTGTCGTACCTGGTTGACTCGGTGCCCACTGCTTTGCCAGGATGACGACGGTGCCCTGCTGGCGCAGCCCAAATGAAACCTGATGCCTGGTGACCTAGTGCCCGCTCGGTCGATTACCTCGGGTGACTGACCGTGATAGCCCGCTTGTGAGCCAGAAACGATTCCAATGCCTGGGTGACCCGCGGGTGCCCCACTGCATTGCCGATGACGCGGTGCTGTGGCAAGCCAATTGACCTGATTGCTGGTGGTCCCAGTGCCCGCTGTCTTACCTGGTGACCCGATGCCAGCTGTCGAGCCAGCAATCAGGTACCTGATGACCGGTGCCCGCTGTCGTGACAATGGACTAATAGTCCATGTCGTGCCTGGTGACTTGGTGCCCACTGTCTTGCAGATGGTGCGGTTGCCCGCTGTTGAGGCCAATTGACCTGATGCCTGGTGGTCCCGTTTGTGCCCGCTGTCCTGCCAGACGATCCATTGTCTGACACAGTGCCCGCCGGTCTATGCCAGTTGATCGATGCCCATGCCTTGCCAGATGACGCGGTGCCCGCTTGTCGAGCCAACATGATCCTGATGCATCGCGCTGGTTGACCTGGTTGCCACGCTGTCCGCCTGACGATCCAATGTCATGACCCGCAGTGCACAGCGGGTCATGCCAGTTGGACTCAGGAGCCCCCGGTCGTGCTAGTGTCCTGTGCCTGTCGACTACGCTGGGGGTCTGGCGCCGCACGCTCTCTGGGGGTCTCGGCGCCGCCAGCTCGCCTGGAGGCCCCGAGGACCTGTCGCTCCGCACTGGGGGTCCGGTGCCGCCGCTCGCATACCTGGGGGACCGGTGCCTGCTGCTCGCCTGGTTGGCCCTGTGCCTGCTGCTCCGCACTGGTGATCCGCTGCCTGCTGCTACTGGCCTGGTGGCCGCTGCCTGCTGCTTCACCTGGGAATCGATGGTGCTCAGTCCCGATTGTGCCGACTGCCCGGTGTAGCACTCTGCCCCGGAGTCCAGCCAGATGTGCCTTCTGCCCGGAGTCCAGTCCCGATGTGCCTCTGCCCGGAGTCCAGCACCCGTGTGCCTAGCCCGGAGTCCAGCCCGATGTGACCTTGCACCGGAGTTCCAGTCTTTGATATCCCGCCAGTTACCTCTGACCGGGCATCTGGTTGGGTGGAAAATTTTGCCCAGCTTGGACTGTTTTGGTGAGCGTCTGAGGCGTCCTTGAGGGGTGGCTGCCCGGAGTACTGTGGTGTGCAGGGATGGTGGACCTTGCCAGCAATGGTGGGACTCACGGGCTGAACACTTGTGCGCAGCCTTGCAGTAGCATCCTGAGGGCTGGCCTTGAGGGGGGCGTGCCTCCAGCAAATCAGAGACTCAACCTGGTGCCAGCCAGCCCAACACCTGAAAGCTGCAGTACTGGGTGTATTGCTAAGTGATGGCCTCCAGCAATGCAGAGACTCTGCTTGGTGTGTGTTTTCCTGGCCCTGTATACTGTTTCCTGGCTCCATGTTCTAGTCTGATTCGTTGCTGACCTGCTCTGATTCCTGGCTTTGTCTGACCATGCTCTGCTCCGGATCCCTGGCTTTGTCTGAACATTCTCCTGCTCCTGATCCCTGGCTTTGTAATGACCAGTCTCCTGCTCTCCTCGATCCCTGGCTTTGTCTGAACCCATTCTCCCTGCTCCTGATCCCTGGCTTTGTCTGACCATTCTCCGGACTCCGGATCCCTGGCTTAGTATGGACCATTATCCTGCTTAACCCCCATTTCGTTCTGACCTCCTGTTGATAATCCCGGCATGCCTGACGGACGCTTTCATTGTATGTACTGTTATCTGGGGGTGGTTTGGTTAGTGTACGTTTGCACTGTGTTATGTTGTTAGTATTGCCACTGCGTTTATGTATTGTTAGTGTTAATAAATTTATATTTTTAAACATATCTGAAGCCTGCGTTTCACTGATCGGTCACATACCTCTGGTCCCACCCTGGAACCCTGACCAGCCAGCTTTCTTGTGTTTTGCACTGAGGAGAGGCTTCCATCTAGCCACTCTGCCTTAAAGCCCAGATCGGTGGAAGGCTCGGCAGGATGGTTGGTACTGGAACTTTGTGTCATCTATACACACTATATCTAGAGTACAGTCAGAGTTACATCAAGGTTCTTCGCCACCTCCCTTACTAAAGGCATACGTGCCAGCTGAAGTCACAAGACTGCTTTACTGTGATAAGTAAAAGGTATTTAGCAGTTTATATTTACGGAAAAATAATTTCATTTTCAATGTTGTGGTTACTAATGGAAGACCAGATTATAATGAATTCAGGCTCTTGGTTTAGTAACTCTTTAAGGTCCTTCATGATTCTTTTGAGTGAAATGAGGTGCACCTCCAATGAGTTGGAGGAGGAGTTGATTCTCTTACTGTGCCGCAGAGACATAAGGAGGAGCCTTGGACAGACCACGGCACAGGCTGAGTTCCAAGTAAAAGGCCCTGGGTGCTAGGGAACGAGCTTGGGTAAATCTTAACTACTTGGTAAGCACGCTATAGCGAATTTCGGTGCAGGCTAGTTGGATTGCTGTGGATGTGAGGTTGTAGGTGTGGCTGTGAGTAGGCATGCGGAGCTCGTACGGCTGGCTCGGATAGGTGGGTAGTTCTTTTCTCTGTGAGGGCAAAAAGTGTTGCAATGCGTTACTCAATGATCATGAGAGGCAAAGCTGAGTTCATTTTTGGGGACCCCGTGATTGAATTGGCACCATAATGGCTATGTTATTTACACTGGATAGGTGGTGGGTTAGTAGCGGTGGCGGCACGTGGTTGTGGGTTTGTTGAGGTAAGGATATATAAAGGCAGGATTTGGAAGAACTTGGACCACTTTGTTGGTTATTGAAAAGCAATATATAATGTGTGGTTTAGTTTTATTTTTTCAGAGAGATATTTTTGGAGGCTGTGTTTGGTTCTTTCCTTTCTCCTCCCTTTTGCATGGGGTGAAATATGTAGTTTGGGTGCTTACTTTAGATATGTGATTGGAAGCATTTCAGGAATGGGTTGGTGTAGTAGATATGTTCATGACATTTGTATAGCTTGGATGAAATCTCCCTTCTTCCTTGTGGATTTTACAGTTTTGTGCTGTCGGATTTTGCTTTTGAGTCGATTCTATATAACTGGAATATTGATTGATTATACATAAGGAAATAAATTCCTGTTTATTTTTTTGATCCGTTTGAATGTTAATATGATGCGAAGACCTTATGGAAAGGGACTTTTGTGATTCATTTTCTAATGGACTGTTTATCTTTGAGTTGCCCGGTTTACCAAAGTGAGGTTTTTGGTGATATATTGTATAACCTGATTGTTGTCCTCTAAATAGGCTATGAGGTTAAATGGTAGGGAGATATGCTTCAGTCTTTTTTTCATTTTTTTTATAAGCACATTTATTCCTTTATCTGTTTCTTCTTTGTTTCTGGTAGGATAAATTCACCTTTTTTGAATATTGTGCTCATTATATATTTGATGCCACCATGGCTGAGTTTGTGAGCCCTCTGCTCGCTATTGCGGGGTGCACCTAGACGGACATGTAAGATTTGTAAAATAATTTGCATTATATAGATGACATTAAATGTAATGTGAAGATATTTTAGATTTAGATTTTTTTCTCTAGTCAGACTTTATTGGTTCCTCTAACCCCATGGGTTCATGGTCCTGAAGAAGCTAAAAATGCATGACATCTTGGAGAACATAAAAGCAGGTTAATGTTTAGATTGATGCAGTATTAGGGCCGTTTTTAAAGCATGTTAAAATCTATTTTATGTTCGTTTTAATAACAATTGTATTTTGTATTGAGACGTTTGTCAGTCCCTACATACAGAAAAATCCCATAATTTTGTTGGTTTCAGGTATTTGCCTTTCCAAAATCACGTCCATCCAATCAATTTTATTTTCCACTGGTAGACTCTTTAAATCAAGGTATAGTTACATCTCAGGCATACAATCAGAAAAATAGGAGGCACCTGAGCTAAAATTTCAGTAGTTGCAACAGGTCTGGAATACTTATGACTATTGATTATTCCGTTTTTTATTAAAACATTCACTGACATTTCTAAAAATTCTGTCTTTGCCAAGGTCACATTATGGGGTATGAGTGTAGATTAAGGGGGGGAAACAACAAATTTAAAAAATGTATTAGGTCAACAAAAATGGATTTAAAAAAAGTGAAGGGGGGCTGTGATAGGCATGTGAGCTCATCGGTGGATTGGGGAAGTTTTTTTTATTATTTTTATATTTTATTTTTTTATTTTTTTTATTTTTTTTTTTATAAACCCTTTGCAGTGTTTGGGGCGTTCTTTGAAAAAGCGTTTTCACTTCACCTTAGAAAATTTTACTTTAAAAAGGGGAAAACCTGCCCTATAAAAAAAAGCTTCCTCTCTTCCTCTAAAGGCTTTTTGGAGAGGGTTTAACTTTGAGTCAACAGGCTGTAGATTTTCCACCCTCTCATGTGCAGAGTGGGTACCTAAAATGGCAAATTTCCCGGCACCCACGAGGTTTCGTGCTTTCCCTATACCAAAATATTTCCCTGTGCAAATGCGCTACAGGGAGTGAAGGGAAGGGATTTGTCACTGGGGGATCAGGAAAAAAAAAAAAGAATTCCAATCAAGTGGAAGGAAAGATGAAGAAGAGGGAAAAAAAAAAAAATAAAAAGGACATTTTTACACAAATTTACAGTGCTAATGGAGGTTTTTTTGACTCGAAAAGAGAAATAAAAAAGCCCCTATAAAAAGTCTTTTTAGTGTGATAGCAAGGGAATGGTTGGTTACTTTAAAGGATAAGTTCACCTTTTGAAAAAAAAATAACAAATGCATATTTTTTGCAGGTAAAAAAAAAATTGCTTTTTTTTTTCCCTAACCCTGAGAGATTGCACCTGCAACCAGCAGACCCGGGAAATCAATGTCGACCCTGCGACTCGGATAGCTTTTTCGTACCCCGGGGGCCAAAATTAAATTTTGAGAGCGGGAAAAGATCAAAAAACTACAAGAAAGTTCACCGCCAAAAAGGGGATGAGGGGGTGCTTGTAGTTTTTTTTAATTCCCACAGGAAATTTTGTGAATAAAAATCCCACCCAATGTGGGCGGAACCCTGAATAGCTGCGCTTTTTTCCCAAATTTTGGAAAAACAGGTGCGGGGGAAGACCCCCTGTGGGGGTGTTTTTGAAAGGGAAGGAGAGGGAATTTTGTAAAGGGTCAAGATGTCCCCTGTGATAGATTATCCCCCAAAAAGACTGGGTGCGGGAAATTAAAATTAAAAAAGGTGCTTCAACTTAATTTTAATTATTTTTAAGGGTTGTGCACACTTATGAAACCTTTATTTTTTTTGGGTTTTTTTGGGTTTTAAACCCCCCCAAAAAAGGGGTTCAGTTTTTTTTTTTCTAATTGGGTTTTGTTAACTTTATAGGTAAACATTAAAAGGGGGAAAAAAATTTCCTAAAAATTAAATTTTATTTTTTGTTTTTTTTTTAAAAATCCAAAGAAACCTGCATTTTAACGGGGGTGTGTAGATTTTCCTTATTCGCGTTATTTATATATTTTATACCCTTTCCCTAAAAAAAAAAATAAAAATTTTTCCAGGGGAAAGAGAGCATAAACGGGAAGAGTGCAACTCCCAATTTTTAAAAGAAAAACATAACTTTTTAATTTTTCTTTTAAATTTATTAAAAAAGATATATTTTTTAAATTTGGGAAATCCCAATTTAAAAAAACCCTGCATTATTTTTTTTAAACAAAAAGTTGTTTTCCCCTGTGAAATCTGTTTTTCGTTCCCTTTTCAGTTTTTTTTTCTTGGGTTTTTGGAAAAGTTGAGCAAAATTTGGTGGGGTTTAATAAAAGGGAAAAGGACCCTTTGATTTCTCCCTTTTCCCTGCAGATCTTCATCTAAATTCAGAATCGCTTTTTCCCCTTTCCATTTCTACCTTTTTCCCTAAAGGTCTGGGTTTGTACAAAATCCCTTTTTTTAAAAAGGTTTACAATTTTTGTAAGGCTGACAAAACCCAATTTTTGCGGGAAAAATTGTAATTCTAACTTTTTGCCCCCAAAGATTTTGGAGGCTTAGGGGGCCCCTAAAGCTTTTTGCACACTTCGGGAAATTTGGGGCAAAATTTTTGTCCCAAAAATTTAAAGGAAATTTTTGAAGGGGCATTTAACCCTTAAGAAACCCCAGCAGACGGGGGGGTTTTTGGGAAACTGTCGGGAAAACAGAGAATAAGAAAAAAATAACGGGAAGTTTTTTTGAAGCACCCCCCACTTTTTAAAAAAAGGAACAATTAAAGATCAGTAAATTACTCCCAAAAGGGCCTAATTTCTAAGGGCATGTGCAAGCAAAAACCTGATTTTCCCCTTCACTTTATGCTTTGATTAATGCACAGGCAATCCCTTTTTTCAGCAACAGGTAAAAATTTAAATGAAAAAATATTTATAAGAAACCCAAACAATACTTTTAAAAATTTGGGGGGTTTTGGAAAACTTCTTAAAATTTTTATCGGGGGGACCCAAAATAAAAAAAATTGTTACCTTAAAAGGGGGTCAAAAAAATTTTTGATTATCACCAAAAACCTGAACTTTTAAAAGTTTTTTTTTCCCATTAGGGTGCACTGTTTACGTTTTTTAAAGGGGCCCACAAGCCCCGGTCAGATTTTTTTCGGTCAAGTACTCGCTGTTACAGCCCCTTTGCGGTCCCGTTTTACTTTTAAAA
>CATNWA010007061.1:0-13247 GCA_951230385.1 Staurois parvus | reverse complement strand
AGGAACCAGCGCCGCGCTAGCATGATATTTAGGAACGAGCGCTGATACGCCGCGCGGGTACTCATTCACAGGAACGAGCGCAAACACTATATTAGGAACGAGCGCCGCGCCGCGCAGCGCGGGTATTAGGAAGCCACGCCGCGTCGCGGATAATTATGAGGAGCCAGCGCCCGTCGCAGACGCGGATTAATTAAGAACCAAGCGCCGCGTCAGCGCGGCGGACAGTCTTGAACAACCAGCGCCGCGCAGCAGCGGAGTTTTAGGAACCGAGCGCCCCGCGCAGCGCGGGATATTAGGAACGCTAGCGCCGCAGCCGCGGATATTAGGAAGCCCAGCGCCGCGCAGCGCGGATATTAGAACGAGCGCCGCGCAGCGCGGATATTAGGAACCAGCGCCGCGCAGCGCGGATATTAGGGGCCAGCAGCTGCGGATATTAGGAACAACAAGAGCCTGCCATGCGCAGCATGGACTATTAGGAACTAGCCAGCGCGCCGCGCAGCGCGGTTATTGAGGAGCCAGCGCCGCGCAGCGCGGATATTAGGAGCCCGCGCAGCGCGGATATTAGGAGGAACGAGCGCCAGTGCGCCGCGCGGCAGCAATCGGGTATTAGGAGCCAGCGCCGCGCAGCGCGGAATATTAGGAAACCAGCGCCTGCGCAGCGCGGATATTAGGAACCAGCGCCGCGCAGCAGCGGGTAATTAGGAACAGCGCCGCCCGCGCGAGCATTAGGAACGAGCCGCGGCAAAGTATTAGGAACGAGCGCCGCGCGCAGCGCGGATATTAGGAGCCCGCGCCGTGAGCAGCGCGGATATTAGGAACCAGCGCCGCGCAGCGCGGGTATTAGGAACCAGCGCCGCGCAGCGCGGGTATTAGGAACCAATATCCGCGCACAGCGCGGATATTAGGAGCCAGCGCCGCGCAGCACGATATTAGGAACGAGCGCCGCGCAGCACGCGGGTATTAGGAACTAGCGCCGCGCAGCAGCGGATATTAGGAACTAGCTCCGCGCTGCGCCGCGCAGCGCGGGTATTAGGAGCCAGCGCCGCGCAGCGCGGGTATTAGGAGCCAGCGCCGTGCAGCGCAGATATTAGGAGCCAGCGCCGCGCAGCGCGGGGATATTTGGAACCAGCGCCGCGCAGCGCGGGGTATTAGGAACGAGCGCCGCGTAGCGCGGATATTAGGAACGAGCGCCGCGCAGCGGCGGGTATTAGGAACCAGCGTCCCGCGCACCGGTGGCGGATATTGTAGGAGCCGAGGCGCCGCCGCAGCGCGGATATTAGGAACAGAGCGCCACGCAGCGCGGATATTAGTAGCGCCGCGCAGGCAGCGCGGGTATTAGGAACGAGCGCACGCGCAGCGCGGGTATTAGGAACCACGCCGCGGCAGCGCGGGTATTAGGAACCAGCGCGCGCAGCGCGGGTTATTAGGAACGAGCGCCGCGCAGCGCGGGTATATAGGAACCAGCGCCGCGCAGGCGCGGGTATTAGGAACCAATCCGCGCAGCGCGGAGTATTAGGAGCCAGCGCCGCGCAGCGCGGATATTAGGAACGAGCGCCCGCTCACGCGCGGGTATTAGGAACTAGCGCCGCGCAGCGCGGTTATATTAGAACAAGTGCCGGCGCAGCATGGATATTGGAACTAGCTCCCGCCGCTGCGCCGCGCAGCGCGGTATTAGGAGCCAGCGCCGCGCAGCGCGCGGGTATTAGGAGCCAGCGCCGTATGTAGCGCAGATATTTGGAGCCAGCGCCGGACGCGCAGCGCGGATATTTGGAACCAGCGCCGCGCAGCGCGGGTATTAGGAACGA
The DNA here is from genome assembly GCA_951230385.1 of Staurois parvus. Taxonomy (NCBI): domain Eukaryota; kingdom Metazoa; phylum Chordata; class Amphibia; order Anura; family Ranidae; genus Staurois; species Staurois parvus. The sequence continues at coordinate 11,442 of CATNWA010007061.1, read as the reverse complement.
GCGCCGCGCAGCGCGGATATTAGCGAGCCATCTCACTTATCCCCAATTACTTAAATGAAGAAAAATCAAGAAAAAAAATCACACATTAAATTCAAGAAAAATCAATGATTATTTTTCCGGAAATGTGAAAGCAGATCTAGTTTATGTATTGTGGCAGTGCGGTATCCTGCCACGGTGGAAGGAATCATCATGGAGACCCAGGATTCTCAAAAACTATATACAGGTTGAGGGGGCTCCAGGCAGTTCTCACAAATGCAGAGGAAAAACTGATTTATAAGTTTCCTCTTTGGTTTGTAAAGCCTGTTTTTGGGACCTGTAGCCTGGAGATTTCTTAGAGATTTGGGAGGGATGAAATCTCCAATCCTGGGCCCAATATTTTGGGAGCGCAAAGCCAGCGTGCTGAATTGCACAGGTGTGTGCAGGCCTTTTTAGTGGAAGCCAGGCCAAGATTCTGGGCTCCACCCCCGCAGCTAGGATGTCAGCAGGGCTCCACCCCGCAGCTAGGAGTCAGCAGGGCTCCACCCGTCAGACAGGAGTCAGGAGGGCTCCACAAACGGCAGGCAGGAGGTCACTGCCTTGGAGTCAGGTGGTCTCCACCTAGGAGAGTGAAAGCCAGTGACTAGCTGATGTGCTAGTGGCCATTAATTTGGGGAAGAGTCTGCAGTGAGACAGACAGTGAACTGTGTACAAGCCAGGAGGCTGAATCTTTGTTGTATTTTCTAGATGGTGGATACCCTCCTGCCTCGGGAAACCTTATGTTACAGGACTTTCATTTAAATAAAAGTGGCAAAAAAAAGGCCCTTAAAAATAAGCCGAGCGAGTTGCCGTGTGCTTTGAAGAAGCTCTACCACTTGAAGCGAGTTCCCACATATGGTGGAGGATGCGGGCATAATTGGAGATCCCTGCAAAAGTAAGTTCAATCAGTTACTATTGAACTGTGTTTCTGTGCAATGGACAGCACAATTTGGTGTGTGTGCAGGTGAGGAGAACCTGCCTTAAAGAGACAGTGCTTCATTTCTTGGTTGTTGGACTGTGCAAAAGGTGTTGTGAAGTGACTGTGAAGATGGGGCGGTCAAAGCAAATCAGAAAAGAAGCAAGATTTGCTGATATGAAGAGACCGAGCCCAGTGGCTGGAGGGGTTGTTATCCCCAGAAACAAACTACCCCATACATAAATGAACAAAGTTTGCCAAAATGGGAAGTGCATGTTGTTGCTGCTGGCAACACTGGTGAAAGGAAGACCAGCTATGAATGTGCAGAGTCCCTAAGCTGGAAAAAGGCTGCAATGTGGGGAGCCTGGACAAGACACGCTGGCAAGAGCGATGCTTGCGGTGCAAGGGGAGTTGGGGGCACACTGTCTCTAAATGCCCTTTGTGTCAGCCTCCATTGCAAAGTTTGCATATCAAAGCAAAGGACTGCATCTGTGTTAGGCAAGACGGCTCTGAGTGCAAGGAAGGAGCGTACAGCCTGACCACAAGTTTGAGAAGAATGTGGTTGCCCATAGCAACACAAACTGTGTCAACTTCAGGCCTGCGGTCCCCTGTAAGAGGAGTGTCATCTGCAGAGGATTGTGACAACGCAGAAATGAGAGTTCAGCGCATCTGGAGGAACCCACAAAGTTCAGCTGGGAGAGTGCCATCTCCATTAGCAACAGGAGAAAGCCTGCCAACCAGGAGAAGGGCTACAAGGGAGATGTCGTTCCGTCTATCCCAAGAAGGTAATACCCTGCCTGGAATGTGGTCAGTTTGGGCATGGTATCTTTTCCTGCCCCAGATTATGGAAATACCACTGATGAGGGTGCTACTGAGCAAAAGTCTTTCATCTGCAAAGACCAGATTCGTTTTTAAAAAAGTTGGCAGCCACCTATGGCAACAGTGAAAAAAAGTACCTGTTGTGCCCTGCAGGGGGTGCCATGGAGTCAGAAGTGCCTGCCACAGTATCATCCATCCTATAGCTGCATGGATGAACTGGGTGGCCAAAGCCAAGCAGAGGAGAGACTACGCACTCAAGTTCGAAGGCTATGACACCTGCTTCAGGAAATGGTAGTAAGATGTTTGTGGGACTGAGTCCAAGAAGTGAGGGTGTGTCCCTTCAGGGAGAGTTCCTTCTGGGAGTTACAATACAGATGGACATGGACTGGCTGCTGTGTGCTACCCTGAGTAGTGGGGAGGCACAGGTTAACAGCCCCAACGATTAGCAGGACTAAATATGGAAAAGGACATGGGGACTCTGCAGGTGCCTGCTATAATCACAGCAGAAGGCTGGGGATGGTAACATAGGGTGTGACCAAAACTGCCATGGCACCGTGTTCCCTAGTGATAGGTGCCTGCAGAGATGGTACAGGGAAACCCTCCCAGGAGCCCAAAGCAGTGACGGAGCTAGGATTTCACAGGGTCAGCTATTGGAGCTGCAGTCATGTCTATTAAGCGTAATGAGAATGCTGATGGTGTACATGCCACAACAAAAGTGTACTACTGTTGGTAAATGTAAGGTTACGGTTGGTGATGGGCTAGCTCACTGTCACTAAGGTTATAACAGTGTTGTGTGAATATGATTGAAGATATGTTGTTGCCCTTGGCAACACCTGTATCAAGCTGCAAACTGGTGGTCCATGGAAACTTCCCTGGGAGCTCTGTGTGTTGAGCCAGAGGTTGCCTGGGACCAACTATGTTGCTGCTCTGGACAAGAGAGTACTTGACACAAATGATGATTTAAATGCTAAAACTGAAATTTTTGAAAATGCTCATGGTGATAATGGGTTAACTGAGTCTGTCATGTAACTGACAATATGTATGGAAGTGTTCATGAGGTGAATGAAGCGCCATCAGAGTACGGTGGTGTCGAAGGTGTGGTATTGCAACCTGTTGAGGTTAAAAATTTAGTGCCACAGTTTTGGTTGAACAAAAGTGAATATATGTGGTTGTGTCTGCTGAGGCCACTTCTGCTGTCCTGTGTCTCCTCCGCAGTTGGTGCGGTACTGCGTAGTACCTCTGATTGGAGCGCAGAGAAAGTAGACTGGGACAGATGGGCTGAAAAACCTGTTGGCTTTGTTGAAAGGGGACCTCTGTTCCAACAGTGGTAGTGGACCCCCCACGACTTCTGCTGTGCTAAATGGAGGGACTGCAGAGCAGCTTATAGACAAGGGCACACTTGCTGTTGCTGCAGATGATTCTCCCTCCCAATATGGACGGGCCCAAGTGAGATTGAGCACATAGCAGAGATCGTGCCCACAAACCACAAAGGATCCAATGGTGTAGGCATCGAATAGTGTGATACCAAATGAGCCAGTGTTGGTGGAAGTGTCAGATGGCACAAATCAAGTGATTGGGGGTCAGTAAACCAAATGTGGAATTGTGTTATGACCGTCAGGTGTCAAGGACAGTTTGCTCGGAAGACGTACATGTGCCAGTGGAGCTGGTGGATAGCGACGTTGCCATGGGAGACATCCACTCCACGCTGTGCACTTGGTCTCCAGGGGGACACTGCCCAATGCACAACTTTGAAATTAATTCTGACAAAGGTGTGGATGTTTTCTGGCCAGGAGGAAAAATGCAAGACCCGTGTAAATGTTTGATGGATGAGGAAAAAGTTGCGATGCACTGGTAAATTGTAAATATAATGATGTGGTAGACACAGCTGAGGAAAAAAGCATGCAGTTGAATTAGGCCCCCTACAGGTTCAGGAGGGTTAGTCCTGGGAAGGGGAAACTTTTAAATAAGCTTATCTGCCAGAGGGAAAACTTTAAGGAAGTGGATAATTTAAAGAGGTCGCCCCTGACATAAAAGCTAGCTGAAGGGCAAGGCAATTGGGGCTGTCCTTCAGAAATGGAGAGTAGGACATTGTCATCTGAGAATGTCAGTGACAAAAGGAAGTGTGCAGTGTACGGGGGGAAACCAACCGAGCTAGTTTTCGTCAGCAAGAAGATGCCTGTACATAGAAATGCAGAGAGGGTCTAAGGTAACCCAATAAAAGAGCCCGCACTTTTTGTGTGTAAAAGCGTGACCCCCCTTCAAAGGTAAAGGGAAACCGGCGGTTGAGAGTGCAGTGTAGCTGCAATGTTATCAGACACTTAAAACTCAGGCGTCAACCTCATCCTCAGAAAAGGTACCAAGTTTTGGAAGTTCCCTTAATGGGAAGGTGACTTGGGTGGCCCCAAGAAAATAGAGCGGCAACGCTTTTGGGAAGCGTACCCGTAAAAAGGCACAGTGTCTTTATAGGGCCCAGTCACGTGTGCTAGGAGAACATGGGAAATAGTCGCCTCATAAGACAGGAAGGAAAGTTTCCCTTTGAAAAGCAATGTCAGTCAGGAATGGGCTTATGTGGTGAAGGCTGGCACAGAGGTGCCAAATTAAAGAGTTTGGGTGTGTTGGTGTTCTGCCCCTACGGGATCAAAACAAAGGGGGGGGATATGTGGCAGTGCGGTATCCTGCCACGGTGGAAATCATCATGGAGACACAGGATTCTCAACTATACAGGTTTGAGGGGCTCCAGGCAGTTCTCACAATGCAGAGGAAACTGATTTATAAGTTTCCTCTTTGGTTTGTAAAGCCTGTTTTGGGACCTGTAGCCTGGAGATTTCTTAGAGATTTGGGAGGGATGAAATCTCCAATCCTGGGCCCATATTTTGGGAGCAGCCCAGCGTGCTGATTGCACAGGTGTGTGCAGGCCTTTTAGTGGAAGCCAGGCCATGATTCTGGGCTCCACCCCGGCAGCTAGGAGTCAGCAGGGCTCCACCCCGGCAGCTAGGAGTCAGCAGGGCTCCCACCCCGTCAGACAGGAGTCAGGAGGGCTCCACAACGGCAGGCAGGAGGTCACTGCCTTGGAGTCAGGTGGTCTCCACCTAGGAGAGTGAAAGCCAGACTAGCTGTGTGCTAGTGGCCATAATTTGGGAAGAGTCTGCAGGAGACAGACAGTGAACTGTGTACAAGCCAGGAGGCTGAATCTTTGTTGGTATTTTCTTGATGGTGGATACCCCTGCCGCGGGAAACCTTTTATGTTCACAGGGACTTTCATTTAAATAAAAGTGGGCAAAAACAGTGTTACTTCGGCCCTTAAAAATAAGCGAGTTGCCGTGTGCTTTGAAGAAGCTCTACCACTTGAAAAGCGAGTTCCCACAGTATGTAAAAGCAAGAAAATGTGAAATCCAGGTCCTGATTTTTTTTTAGAAATCTTGCAATTCTGTGAGGCCCTTGCCGCGGGTAAAGTCACGCACCGTCCTGAAAGCCTCATCATTGTAAGGCACACCACTGTCACCACATCACTGTCTTGACAATGCCGTTCCAGCAGCCCTTGTTGCTGTGTGCCGACATCCGAGAATTTCTTGCAGCTGTGAGAGTGCCACCATCCTGGGAGCCCCTCACTAACGTGGGGGTGCCGCTTTCCCAGGAGTCCCCCGCTGCCACACCGTGAAGACAACCTTTGTCTCTCGGAGGGCGCAGGTGTCAGTGCTGCTCTCGTTGCCGTGTGCTTGGAGCCATTCAATCTGTTGGCGTCACCAGTGAGAGCGCAGGTGTCAGTGCTGCTCTTGTTGCTGTGTATTTGGCGTCGTTCAAAAACCTGCCGGCGTCACCAGGAGAGCGTAGGTGTCAGGCTGCTCTCGTTGCCGTGTGCTCGGAGCCGTTCAACCTGCTGGTGTCACTGAGAGGGCATCGGTAGAAGCACAGAAAAATTCAGGACTGGAGAACACAGGATCGGTAAGCTTGGAGCAGGGAGGGTAAGCAGTTGCTGGATCATCTTTAATATAATACTTTTTTAAATTTAGAGTTGGCTGATTAGATTAGAATCCAATCCAACAGCCTTCAAATCCAGACTTGAATAGGTAACTCTATGGGATGTTGGATTGGTATTATAAAAAGGGGAAAACCAATAAATTTCACCAGCACACCATTAGGTTCCAAACTATAAGTAAAATGATTGCGTATGAAATTGTATATAACCAATCCATCCTGGGGGAAAAAAAAGAAAAGCATTTGTACCAGCTAAACATTATAGACAAATAATAATAAATATATTATAATAATTATATTAACTCAAACTGTTACAACAACACAGTCTCTAAAATCATCTCCAGGATTTGCAATTCTGCATCTACACTGATTTATACGATGTTTCTGCTTCAATTCTAATTCTATCCTAAAGCCGTACGGTCAGGATCGCAATGTTTCTCTTACCTTGTTCCTGCGTCAACTGCAACTTCACACCTCTGAGCGCTTTTTTATACCAAACCCATCCACCAATCACAGCGCAGAACGTGTTACATGAACTGATAATTGCATCAGCTGAGCATTTCCAATCTTCTACATCTCTCTGGGCAGGAAGGAGGGGGAAGGATTTTTATTTCCTTTTCTCGGAAATGTAGAAGAATGGTTTCATTTCTTGATTGTTTTATCTTTTGTGTGCTTTTTTTTTTTTAGTAGTATAGACCTTCTGTTAGTTTAAAGTGATGTTTCCGTGTACCTATTATTCTGTAACCCCCGTTTTCACATATATGCGGCTGTGCGGGCTGAGTTTTGCATGGGCACGGGAGCTAGCGCCGCGTAGCACGGATATTAGGAACAAGCACCGCGCAGCACGGATATTAGGAACAAGCGCCGCGCAGCACGGATATTAGGAACAAGCGCCGCGCAGCGCGCGGATATTAGGAACTAGCGCCGCGTTAGCGCGGATATTAGGAACTAGCGCCGCGTCGCGCGGATATTAGAAACAAGCGCCGCGTAGCGCGGAATATTAGGAACAAGCGCCGCGTAGCGCGGATATTAGGAACAAGCGCCGCGTAGCGCGGATATTAGGAACAAGCGCCGCGTAGCGAGGATATTAGGAACAAGCGCCGCGTAGCGCGGATATTAGGAACTAGCGCCGCGTAGTGCAGATATTAGGAACTAGCGCCGCGTAGTGCGGATATTAGGAACTAGCGCCGCACAGCGCGGATATTAGGAATTAGCGCCGCGTAGTGCGGTAGTGGGCGGATATTGTTGGTTATGTGTTATAGAAGACACTGGTAGTGATAGCAGAATTCAGGCTTTACTTGTGTGGCTTAAGTTACAAACATACAGAGCACATTGCAGCAGACATATTACAGACTCATTACTTCCTGAAGATGATTGAGAGAAGAGGAAAGAACCAACAAGTTTTCAGATATACACAACTAGTAACCTTTAGTGTATAGTGCCATCTACTGGTCAAGTGATATTTACCACAGAATACTGTATATAGTACATTATAGTTAGAGATGAGCGAAGAATTGAAAAATTCGATTCGGCTGATTCGGCAAATTCCAGTATGAAATTTGATTCGATGCGAATTTCTCCGTACGAAGATGACTTATAAAAAGGGTTTCTAGGCTTCAGAGAGCCTTTAAATTAGTGCAGAACACTGTACCTTTAATTTAAATGCCCTTGGAGATCAGGAAGGAGAAGGAGAAGGAGAAGGATGAGAAGAAGGAGAAGGAGAAGGATGAGAAGAAGGAGAAGGAGAAGGATGAGAAGAAGGAGAAGGATGAGAAGATGGAGAAGGAGAAGGATGAGAAGAAGGAGAAGGATGAGAAGAAGGAGAAGGAGAAGGATGAGAAGAAGGAGAAGGATGAGAATAAGGAGAAGGATGAGAAGAAGGAGAAGGAGAAGGATGAGAAGAAGGAGAAGGAGAAGGATGAGAAGAAGGAGAAGGATGAGAAGAAGGAGAAGGATGAGGAGAAGGAGAAGGAGAAGGATGAGAAGAAGGAGAAAGAGAAGGATGAGAGAAGAAGGATGAGAAGAAGGAGAAGGAGAAGGATGAGAAGAAGGAGAAGGAGAAGGATGAGAAGAAGGAGAAGGAGAAGGATGAGAAGAAGGAGAAGGATGAGAAGAAGGAGAGAAGGATGAGAAGAAGGAGAAGGAGATGAGGAAGAGGAAGAAGGAGAAGGATGAGAAGAAGGAGAAGGATGAGAAGGATGAGAAGGATGAGAAGAAGGAGAAGGATGAGAAGAAGGAGAAGGAGAAGGATGAGAAGAAGGAGAAGGATGAGAAGAAGGAGAAGGAGAAGGATGAGAAGAAGGAGAAGGATGAGAAGAAGGAGAAGGAGAAGGATGAGAAGAAGGAGAGAGGAGAAGGATGAGGAGAAGGAGAAGGATGAGAAGAAGGAGAAGGATGAGAAGAAGGAGAAGGATGAGAAGAAGGAGAAGGATGAGAAGAAGGAGAAGAAGGAGAAGGATGAGAAGAAGGAGAAGGATGAGAAGAAGGAGAAGGATGAGAAGATGGAGAAGGAGAAGGATGAGAAGATGGAGAAGGAGAAGGATGAGAGAGAAGGAGAAGGATGAGAAGAAGGAGAAGGAGAAGGATGAGAAGAAGGAGAAGGATGAGAAGAAGGAGAAGGATGAGAAGAAGGAGAAGAAGGAGAAGGATGAGAAGAAGGAGAAAGGATGAGAAGAAGGAGAAGGATGAGAAGATGGAGAAGGAGAAGGATGAGAAGAAGGTGAAGGAGAAGGATGAGAAGAAGGAGAAGGATGAGAAGAAGGAAGAAGGAGAAGGATGAGAAGAAGAGAAGGATGAGAAGAAGGATGAGAAGAAGGAGAAGGATGAGAAGAAGGAGAAGAAGAGGAGAAGGATGAAGAAGAGAAGGAGAAGGATGAAGAAGAAGGAGAAGGATGAGAAAGGAGAAGGATGAGAAGAAGGAAAGTTCTGTGACAGTTTCTGTCTTTCTGGGACATTCCTTCCTACAGCGGTTGAAACATTGTATCTATTTGTTTTCCATAAATTACAGAAAATACAAGAGGAGCGCTGCAGATAGGACTTTTTGCCGGAAGGAATTAATCTTATTTTCATCCTACTTCTTCTTCGAAGGATCCTCATCCTCAGGAAGAAGAAGAAGAAGAAGTAGGTATGAAAATAAGAATAATTCCAAGCCGGCAAAAAGTGTATCTGCAGAGCTCCTCTAAGTGTATCTGCAGAATGTCATTTATGGAAAAAAATAGATACAATGTTTCAACCGCTGTATGGATGAATGTCCCAGAACTGTCAGAAATAGACTATTTATGACAGTTCTGGGACATTCACTCCATACAGCTGGTTTCAACCGCTGTATGGAGGGAATGTCATAGAACTGTCAGAAATAGACTATTAATGACAGTTCTGGGACTGTCCTTCCATACAGCGGTTGAAACATTGTATCTATTTGTTTCCATAAATGGATCCATTTATGGAAACAAATAGATACAATGTTTCAACCGCTGTATGGAAGGACATGTCCCAGAACTGTCATTAAATAGTCTATTTCTGACAGTTCTATGACTGTCCCTCCATACAGCGGTTTCAACCGCTGTATGGAGGGAATGTCCCAGAACTGTCAGAAATAGACTATTTATGACAGTTCTGGGACTGTCCTTCCATACAGCGGTTGAAACATTGTATCTATTTTTTTCCATAAATGACATTCTGCAAATACACTTAGAGGAGCGCTGCAGATACACTTTTTGCCGGCTTGGAATTAATCTTATTTTCATCCTCATAAGAAGAAGAAGAAGAAGTAGGATGAAAATAAGAATAATTCCAAGCCGGCAAAAAGTGTATCTGCAGCGCTCCTCTAAGTGTATCTGCAGAATGTCATTTATGGAAAAAAATAGATACAATGACATCAATATCACAATTTTTTTCGATCTGATTATTTATTAAATTTATTAATAATTAATAATTTCGAGTATCTCAAAGGTTATATTCTCACAAGCCATGGCCATAGGATTGCAAGAAGTTAGCCCTTGATATTTTATACTCTGATTATTAATATTCAATAAATTATGAAATATGAAAAAAAATTATAATATGGCAACAAACAATTTTTTAACAGTAAAACAGGATCTCTCTACATATATCTAACTACCCAAATTTTGTTGTGATACACTAAGGTAATTTTATGATTCCACACAACAGAGAAAATAAGTAATACAAAATCAAATAAACATCTCACCGCACCCGGCATTCAGACTAGGCAACTCTCCCGTGGATTTAGCTGGCAGTGGAACGCCTTTAGAGGTGTAAGGGACTGATATTATAGGGCAAGTGATAGGTATTCAGTATGGGAGAATGTAGGAAGTTATAAGGATTAGAGGTTTAGAAATTTAGTTAAAGTTTTAGGAAGTTTGAAAGGATGGAAGAGTAGTTATTCAGCAGAGATCTTCTTCAGATGTCAGGGTCTTCTTTTGATGAGGTCTTTTCTTGATGAGGTTTTTTTTTTTTTTTAAAGGTACAAGGGCTTTTATATCCACTAATCCATTGTTCTAAGATACCTTCCCACCAGGCTTCTTGATTGGCTAGTTGAGAAATGTGTGTACATAAGCTATTTCTCACCTGCCCGCCAGATGGCAGTCATGTATCATAGAACAATTTGAGTATTTGAGATGACTCACCTTGGGTGGAATCTTAAGGTAATTTCAGGAATTAAATATACGGCTTTTTTTCCAGATATAGAAGTGATCATACCTATAATATTCTAAATAGGGACCATGGAATATAGGTGTATATTCAGTTATTCCTTCTTGAAATACCATCCTGTTTGTTTCCTGATAAGACATGTAACTAATGCTAGTTTATAATACATCTTACTTTCCATCATCTCAATACTCAAGTTAGTGATATATAGTTCCCATTGCTGAATATTGAGTGGTGTGTAAAATCTATAACATCTTATTTATAATATGTTTTTGTAATATATCTTTGTAATTATATACAGTCAATTCTTAGACTTAAATGTCCTGAATTTCACTTCTTTGTTTTAGAACCAACATTTTTCTATGTGCAGGAAAAAAAAACTCTCTGTTTGCCTGGCTCTTGTATTGGAATCATGGTAAACAACTGTTAATGCTTTCACCCTTGGTGGACAATAGTATATTGTGATAGTTTGAGAGTTCTGTTGGTTTATCACACTCTGCAAGTTTTGGGTAAGCTTTCAACCAGTTGAGTTCCCGTCTCATTATTGTTAAAATGTTTGAAAGTCGAAGTCCTATCTGGCCATCTGTTTGACTTCCTGTATATGCATTCTTCTCAACCTCAATATACAAATAGTCCTTGTTGACAGTCCAAACAGTCTTATTGTCTTGGAAAAGACTCACTTCCCCCATTCTATCCATTTCTTAACTAGAATCCTTGAGGGTTCAACCAAGACAAAATTAACTCTTAGCATCCGGCTATACTGAGCTGTTTGTCATATAATATTATGTCTTGATAAAGTCCCATATTTTTGAGACATAATTCAAAAGCCCACAACAGCTGTATGGAGGGAATGTCATAGAACTGTCAGAAATAGACTATTAATGACAGTTCTGTGACTGTCCTTCCATACAGCGGTTGAAACATTGTATCTATTTGTTTCTATAAATGGATCCATTTATGGAAACAAATAGATACAATGTTTCAACCGCGTATGGAAGGAATGTCCCAGAACTGTCATTAATAGTAAATAGTGACTATTAATGACAGTT
>CATNWA010007060.1:0-10957 GCA_951230385.1 Staurois parvus | reverse complement strand
GGGGGGAGGGACTGAGAAGTGGGGGGGCTGTTCCCATAGCTGCCTTTTGGGGTTTTTGCAGCCATGGATTTCCCACAGCACAGCCAGCGGGCCCCTGAGCACTCAACCATCAGCCAGCGGGCCTCCTGTGTGATTGCCGTTTCGTGGGGACGGCATCGACTTAAAGGCGCACAAGGGGGTCTGGGGGCCTGCATCATACTTCCGCACCCATCATTGTGTCAGCCCCACCCCGCCCATCATTGCCCATCCCCACCCCCGCCCATTTGTGTCAGCCCCACCCGCCCGATCATTGTGTCAGCCCCACCCCCGCCCATCATTGTGTCAGCCCCACCCCGCCCATCATTGTGTCAACCCCCACCCCTCCCATCATTGTGTCAGCCCCCCACCCCCCCCTATCCCATCATTGTGTCAGCCCCCACCCCCTCACGTGTCCCCATCCCCCGCCCATCATTGTGTCAGCCCCACCCCCGCCCATCATTGTGTCAGCCCCACCCCCCCATCATTGTGTCAGCCCCACCCCTCCCATCATTTGTCACCCCGCCCCCTCCATCATTGTGGTCAGCCCAACCCCCACCCCGCCCATATCATTGTGTCAGCCCCACCCCACCCCCCGTCATGTGTCAGCCCCACCCCTCCCATCATTGTGTCAGCCCCACCCCCCACCCCGCCCCATTATGTCCAGCCCCACCCCACCCCGCGCCCATCAATTGTGTCAGCCCCACCCCCACCCCGCCCATCATTGTGTCAGCCCCCACCCCCACCCCGCCCATCATTGTGTCAGCCCCACCCCGCCCATCATTGTGTCAGCCCCACCCGCCCATCATTGTGTCAGCCCCACCCCCCGCCCATCATTGTTGTCAGCCCCACCCCCAGCCCATCATTGTGTCAGCCCCACCCCCCGACCATCATTGTGTCAGCCCCACCCCCGCCCTAATCATTGTGTCAGCCCCACCACCCCGCCCATCATTGTGTCAGCCCCACCCCACCCGCCCATCATCGTGTCAAGCCCCACCCCCGGGGTCCATACATCGTGCAGTCCCACACCCCCCACCCCCGCCCAATCATTTGTGTCCAGCCCCACCCCCCCCCACCCCCGCCCATCATCGTGTCAGCCCAACCCCCCATCGTTGTGTCACTTTCCTCACCCCCGCTCCCCTCACATCCGGTCAGCCCCACCCAGAGGAGGGCCGGCCATTCCGGGGTTCAGTCACAGCCCCCAATATCCCGACCCATAAATGTGGGGGACGTCCCACCCCTGCCCGGATCCTGCATCGATGAGTCAGGCCCCACCCCAGAAGCCCATCATTCAATCTCTGATCTGTATCACCCAGTACCAGCCACGGTCGTGTGGTACATTCATCTCGAATACTACATGGGGGCGCTCTCATCCGAATCTCCACAAGGTGCATACCCATTCTGGTGGTGCATACAAGCCCCATTCATTCCGAATCTATTCCACAGAGGAGGGCGGCCATTCCTGAGTCAGCCTCCATTTCATCCGGTCTATTCTGACCACAGAGGTTCAGGTGCGGCCATTCCTGGGTGCAGGGCTCCATTCATCCGAATATCACCCACAGAGGAGGGCGGCCATTCCTGGCTGCAGGGCTCCATTCATCCGAATATCACCCACAGCAGGAGGGCCCATTCATGGGTGCAGGGCTCCATTCATCGACCTATCACCGAGGTGGGCAGTCCATCCCGTGGTGCATGCGCACCCTCATGTGTCCCACCCCCCTACATTAACCCCGCCCATCACCCACAGTGGAGGGCGGCCATTCCTGTGATGGTCACTTGGGCTCCTCCCGCGTCATCCCCCCCCAATATCACTTACCACAGAGGAGGGCGGCCATTCCTGGGTGCAGGGCTCATTCATCCGAATCACTACCCACAGAGCTGAGGGCGGCCCATTCCTGGGTGCAGGGCTCCATTCATCCGAATATACCCACCAGAGGAGGGCGGCCATTCCTGGCTGCAGGGCTTCCATTCATCCGAATATCCCCACAGAGCGAGGAGGGCAGCCATTCCTGGGTGCAGGGCTCCATTCATTCCGAATATCACCCACAGAGGAGGGGCGGCCATTCCTGGGGGCAGGGCTCCATTAATCCGAATATCATCCACAGAGGGTGCAGGCCATTCCATTCCATCATCGAATATCACCCACAGAGGAGGCGGCCATTCCTGGGTGCAGGGCTCCATTCATCCGAATATCACCCACAGAGGAGGGCGGCCATTCCTGGGTGCAGGGCTCCATTCATCCGAATATCACCCACAGAGGAGGGCGGCCATTCCTGGGTGCAGGGCTCCATTCATCCGAATATCACCCACAGAGGAGGGCGGCCATTCCTGGCTGCAGGGCTCCATTCATCCGAATATCACCCACAGAGGAGGGCGGCCATTCCTGGGTGCAGGGCTACCATTCATTCCGAATATCACCCACAGAGGAGGGCGGCCATTCCTGGGTGCAGGGCTCCATTCATCCGAATATCACCCACAGAGGAGGGCGGCCATTCCTGGGTGCAGGGGGCCCCATCCCTATCATCCGATCCTCACTACAGGGAGGGCGGACACCAGTCCTGGGGTTCAACCCATACATCATCCAATATCACCCACAAGAGGAGGGGCGTGCCATTCCTGGGCTGCAGGGCCTTATCCATTCATCCCAAGGAATATCACCCACGAGGAGGGAGGATCGGCCCATTCCTGGGTGCAAAGCTCCAATTCTATCCCGAAAATACAACCACAGAGGAGAGGCGGCCATTTCCTTTCCTTTGCAAACTTTTATCATTTCATCCCAACCTATTTATCCCACAGAGGAGGGCTACCATTCGCTGGGTTGCAGGCTCCATTCATCCGAATACATTTACCTACCCTTCACCCAGGAGGGCGGCCATTCCTGGGTGGCCACGGCTCCTCTTCTTTCGACACATTTGCAACATACAACAGAGGAGGCGGGTCCTTGAGTCCTGGGTGCTTAATGGCCCATTCATCCCGACTACCTATGTCCCTACAGAGGAGGCGGCACATTCCTATATGCAGGTCTCCACTTAAATTCGAATATCATTCCTACCACAAGGAGGCTTTGCATATATCTACTCACTGCTGTGGCAGTGAAAACACCATACAGCTGCTAGTTGTATCATCCATCATACCACATGTCGGCCCCTAATCTACAATTGCAGGGATCCATTCATCCAAGACACATCAGACCACAGATCCCTCCGTACATTCCTGGTGCAGTGCTTTCCACTACCCCACGAAGTAATCAGACCCACTAGAGTACGGCCAACCGATATAATCTGGCTGCACGAAGCTCCATTCATTCTCGAATCGATCACTGCCACACAGAGTTCATGGAGGCGCCATTCCTATGATGTCATAATACGCTCCACCTAATCCCCATATCCCAACCATACTATCCATCAATAAGGGCGGCCATCTCTCTGGGTGCTAGGGATATCCATTCCCTCCCTTGGCACATTTCCACCCTAACAGAAGTTCATCATTCTCCAGTACCCTGGTCTGACACCCCCTCCTACCCCACAGATAACACTGAAAAATCACCCCCCTACGCATATATGCCCACCTCTCCCAGAGGATGGATTGCAGACATTTTCCCCCTGGTACAGGGCTCCTGTTCATCCGAATAGTCACCCACAGAGGAGGGTCGGAACCGATTTACTGGGTGCAGGGCTCCATTCATTTGCCTAAATCACACCACAGAGGACGGCGGCCATCTCTGCTGTGCAGGGCTCCATTCATCCGAATATGCTACCCACAGAGCTCGATGGCGCAGCCATTTTCTGGGTGCAGGGCTCCATTCATCCGAATATCACCCACAGGACCAGTCCGAGGGCGGCCATTCCTGGGTGCAGGAGGCTCGCCATTCATCCGAACCCCCTCACCCCACGCAGAGGAGGGCGGCCATTCCTGAAGAACGATGCCAGGGTCTCCATTCATCCGAATATTCACCCACAGAGGAGGGCGGCTCATTCCTGGGTGCAGGGCTCCATGATCATCCGAATATCACCACAGAGGGAGGGCGCGCCATTCCTGGGTGCAGGGCTCGCATTCATCCGAATATCACCACACAGAGGAGGGCGGCCATTGGCCTGGCTGCAGTGGCTCCATTCATGCCCCACCCCCGCCGAATATCACCCACAGAGGAGGGCGGCCATTCCTGGGTGCAGGGCTCCATTCATCCGAATATCACCCACAGAGGAGGGCGGCCATTCCTGGGTGCAGGGCTCCAATATCCGAATCCGAATCCATTGCTGGGTGCAGGGCTCTATCCGAATATCACCCACAGGGAAGGGCGACCATTGCTGGGTGCAGGGCTCTATCCGAATATCACCCACAGGGAAGGGCGACCATTGCTGGGTGCAGGGCTCTGCTCCTTCTTGTACAGTATCAGTGATTGCCGGACTATAACACAATGTCTGTCTATCTTTCCAGCAGAAGTCCCGCAGCCGGAAGGGGAGTACCCCGCTCCAAGTGTGGGGGGAGAGACTGTCATGGAGTCCAGTGGTGCGGGGCACTCTGTGTATCCGGAGGGCGATGGAGCCAGTGAGGAGGGTGAGTGTTGCACCCCAGCAGGGGGCCTCACATTGGGATATAGATCTGCCCCTGGGGGAGGGGGGACTGGCCCTTTCATGTGGCTTCCACATAGAGGAATGATATAAGTCTCTCCCCCCTCCCCCATCATGATGTCTCTTCCCTATTGTCTGCAGGGGGCATTGGAGGCAGTCAGGGCACCCAGGCAGAGGAAGGGGCCGCACCCCGTGTGCCCCAGGAGGAGGGCATGGTGTCTACAGAAGGGGGTGAGTCCTCTTCCAATGTATTTATTATTACTGGTGTTTATACAGTGCTGACAATTTACACAGTGCTTTACATTCTGTACATTCACCTCAGTCCCCGCCCCCAAGGAGCTACAATCTAAGGTCCCTCCCTCACATACGAGGAGTCAGTTATCTTCCCATCATGTCTTTGGAGGGAATGGATTTCATATCGTACCGAATACACCATTTCTCAATGTTTCTTATATCCTGTAGATGTCCCCGGCAATTTGTTCCTCTTGCAGCGCTTCCCTGAACTTCTGGTAGGGGGCGCACACAATTACTACATCAGGACTACATGTCCCATTGACACTTGTGTGTATTGTACTGCACAGACGCTGATTTCCCGAGACGTTCTCTGGACTCCCCTCCCCCAGAGTCAGACAATGGAGATCCAGAAGAGTTTTTTTTTTTTCTATAAACTTTATTGCCAATCTTTGTGTAATTGTGTGCAAAAATGAAGGAAAACGTAGTTGTCAATCAAAATCGGGGGGGGGGGAGCAGACATATGTCTGTGGCCTCTGCAGAGGGGTGGCGTGGCTCCACGGGGACCCCACAAGTGAACGTAGTCACCCCAAACATGGAAGACCGATGACTGTGGGAACCAAATGATGACAACTCAGATGTCACCTTCAGTTGTCAGACATCCCGTGGTCTGGGCCCGTGTGATTGGCTGGTGATGTGTATAATGAGGTGAGGCCCCGCCCTGCCATAACTCACATTTATTTGTAGGAGTCGATAACAGGCAAGCAAATGTCGGAATTGGTGATTTGATGACGCAGGAGGCGTGGCCTGTCCAGGGGAAGAACGACGGGTCAACAGCGTGCAAATCACAAACCAAAGAGCAGGAGATCCCACAGGGGCAAGAGAAGCTTCCGGCGGAGCCTGTCACAGAGCACACCAGCCCAGAGATGAGCATCTCCTACCTTGAGGGCAGCCAGGAATCTGGACTGACCATTAATGAGGCCGGCATGGAGGAGGATGATGATGACAGCGCGGATGAGAATGAATCTTCCAACAATGACGATGAAGAGATGTCCTCAACGCCGCGGCAACTGCGAACCTCCAACTACGCTGACCGGACGGAGTCCCGACAGTACAGCTCCACCACACACGTGTGCGAGGTGAGCGCCAGCAGGAATCATTGTGCTTTCTGTCCTTTCCTAGACATTTCCTTTCTTCGGGTGTTTATTGCTGCCTCTGTCCCCCGTCTCCTGTCATGTGACCAGGATGGGAATAGTGAGGATGGCTTTGACAGTTGTCCCGTGTGACGGGAGTCACTTTGGGTGGGGGGCCCCCTTTAGCAGGACATTCCACCCTGTACCCCTAGCAGGCACAGGGTGACTTACACATAAGAGGGATATGGGGAGCTGAGACAGGGGTCTCCCCACCTCTCCAAAGGGACTCCCGTCACATCCCGGATGAGCCCCCAAGTCGGTGAGGAACGGGGGACACCGACAGCAATCATACCTGACAGAGGTTCTGTGACCTCCCCATTGTAGCCTCAACCTGCAGAGTCTGTAGTAGTCCCACAGGACCTCCTGTAGTGTCTCTCTGGCCTGAGATATTGCTGTCAGTTGGTGACTTTGTCTTCTCTCCTGCCAGTACTGCAATAAAGAATTCACCCACACGGGCAACTACACCCGGCACATCCGCATTCACACCGGCGAGAAGCCCTACCGCTGCCAGGAGTGCGACAAAGCGTTCTCTGACCCCGCCGCCTGCAAAGCCCATGAGAAAACGCACAGGTGAGTGTCGGCCATATTGTTCCCTGCCACCATGATCCCAGGCTGGGGGGGGGGGGGGGTGATATTAGGTAACGATCCTTCTCTGCTGTCCAGCCCTTTTGAAGCCTCACGGCTGCGACGACTGCGGGAAAAGCTACCGGCTGGTGAGTTTGCTGAATCTGCACAAGAAGCGGCACTCGGGGGAGCCCAGCTACTACTGCAAGGTGTGCGGGAAACTGTTCACCACGTCCGGCAACTTGAAGAGGCACCAACTGGTCCACAGCGGGGAAAAACCCTACCAATGCGAGTACTGCAACCGCCCCTTCTCTGACCCCACCTCCAAGATGCGGCACCTGGAGACCCCACGACACCAACAAAGAGCACAAGTGCCCGCACTGCGACAAGAAGTTCAACCAGGTGGGTGGAGCCAGTGCCGCCTTATCCGGGGCTCTATGTGGGGCTCCTCTTCTGTTTTCTCAGCTCTGCTTTTTCTTCTTGTCCAGCTGGGGAACCTGAAAGCTCACCTGAAGATCCACGTCGCTGACGGACCTCTAAAATGCCGGGAGTGTGGGAAACAGTTCACCACCTCAGGTGATCAGACCTCCGATTTCTCCTACAGAGCCAGAAA
This sequence comes from Staurois parvus, assembly GCA_951230385.1. Classification (NCBI taxonomy): domain Eukaryota; kingdom Metazoa; phylum Chordata; class Amphibia; order Anura; family Ranidae; genus Staurois; species Staurois parvus. Next base: position 3,770 of record CATNWA010007060.1, on the reverse strand, counting down.
TGCCACATGACTTTAACCCCTGACCTCCACCTCTGACCTCCACCCCTGACCTTAACCTCTGACCTCCAACCCTGACCTCCACCTCTGACCTCCAACCCTGACCTCCACCTCTGACCTCCACCCCCTGACGTTCCTCTGACCTCCACCCTGACGTTCACCTCTGACCTCCACCCCTGACCTTCACCCCTGACCTCCACCCCTGACGTTCACCCCTGACCTCCACCTCTGACCTCCACCCCTGACGTTCACCTCTGACCTCCACCCCTGACCTTCACCCCTGACCTCCTCCACCCGTTCACCCCTGACCTCACCCCTGACCTCTGACCTTCACCCCTGACCTCCACCCCTGACGTTCACCTCTGACCTCCACCTCTGACCTCCACCCCTGACTTCCACCTCTGACCTCCACCCCTGACCTCCACCCCTAACTTTCATCTCTGACTTCCACCTCTGATCTTCACCCCTGACCCCACCTCTGACCTCCATCCCTGACCTTCACCTCTGACCCTATTCCTTGACTGTCTGTCCTGCAGGAAACCTGAAGAGAGACATCTGCGCATTCACAGTGGGGGAGAAACCTTATGTGTGCGTCCATTGCAAGAGGAAGTTTGCTGACCCCGGAGCTCTACAGAGACACGTCCGAACTCACACCGGTAATAGCCTGACTATATACTGACCTTGGATTCCTAACCTGTACTATATACCCGCCCTCCCTGCCCTGTATACCGCCCTCCCTGCCCTGTATACTGCCCTCCCCTGCCCTGTATGCCGCCCTCCCTGCCCCCGCCCTCCCTGCCTGTATGCCGCCCTCCCTGCCCTGTATGCCGCCCTCCCCTGCCCTGTATGCCGCCCTCTCTGCCCTGTATGCCGCCCCTCTTCTGCCCTCTGCCCTCCACCTCTGACGCCCTCCCACCCCTGTACCCCCACCTCTGCCCTCCGCCCTCCCTGACCTTATACCGCCCTCTTGACCCTGTATACCGCCCTTGACTGTCCGTCCTGCAGGAAACCTGAAGAGACATCTGCCTTGTATACCGCATTCACAGTGGGGAGAAACCTTATGTGCCTGCGTCCATTGCAAGAGGATAAGTTTGCTGACCTGCCCTGGAGCCCTACAGCCCTGACACGTCCGAACTCACACCGGTAATAGCCTGACTTGTATACCTGACCTGGATACTCCTAACCTGTACTATATACCGCCCTGCCTGCCCTGTATGCCGCCCCTCTCTGCCCTGTATACCGCCCTCCCTGCCCTGTATGCCGCCCTCCCTGCCCTGTATGCCGCTCCTCCCTGCCCCCTGTATGCCGCCCCTCCCTGCCCTGTATGCCGCCCTCCCTGCCCTGTATGCCGCCCTCCCTGCCCTGTATGCCGCCCTCCCTGCCCTGTATGCCGCCCTGTAATCACCGCCCTCCCTGCCCTGTATTGCCGCCCTCCCTGCCCTGTATGCCGCCCTCCCTGCTCCCCTGTTCCCCCTGCCCAGTATACTAACTGTATACTACCCTGACCGCCCTCTCCTGCCCTGTATGCCGCCCTCTGCCCTGTATGCCGCCCTCCCTGCCCTGTATGCCGCCCTCCCTGCCCAGCCCTGTATACTACCCTGACTCGCTTGCCCTTGTATCCTGCCCTGTTATACCGCCCTCCCTGCCCTGTATACCGCCCTCCACCCTGCCCTGTCTACCGCCCTGTATACCACCCTCCCTGCCCTGTCTACCACCCTCCCTGCCAAGTATACCGCCCTCTCTGCCCTGTATACCACCCTCCCTGCCCTGCCTCCCAGCCTGCCCTGTATACCGCCCTGCTGCCCTGTATACTATATCCTCCCTGTATACTACCCTGACTCGCTGCCTTGTATCCTGCCCTGTATACTACCCCTCCCCATGTATACTCCCTGCCTTGTATACCACCCTGCTTATAATACCGCCCTTGTATCCTGCCCTGTATACCACCCTCCTGCCCTGTATACCACCCTCCCTGCCCAGTGTATACTACCCTGACCGCTGCCTTGTATCCTGCCCTGTATACTGCCCTCCCTGCCCTGTATACTGCCCTCCCTGCCCTGTATACCGCCCTCCCTGTATACCCCTCCCTGCCCTGTATACCGCCCTCCCCCTGGTACCTCCCTGCCCTTGTATCCTGCCCTGTATACCACCCTCCCTGCCCTTGTATACTGCCCTTCCTGCTGGTCCTGTATTCTCTCCTGCCTATGGTACGATCTGTGTGCCGTATTTTCTGCCCTCCTGACCGCCCCGTATTCTGCATTACAGGAGAGAAGCCGTGTCTGTGTGTGATTTGTGGGAAGGCGTTCACACAGGCCAGCTCACTCATCGCTCATGTCCGGCAGCACACGGGAGAGAAGCCGTATGTCTGTGAGCGCTGCGGTAAGAGGTGAGTGCTTGGGGTGACCCCCATATAGAGGCAGGTACTCGGAGTGACCCCCGGCAGAGGCAGGTACTCGGGGTGACCCCCAGGAAGAGGCAGGTACTCGGGGTGACCCCCATATAGAGGCAGGTACTCGGGGTGACCCCCATATAGAGGCAGGTACTCGGGGTGACCCCCATATAGAGGCAGGTACTCGGGGTGACCCCCATATAGAGGCAGGTACTCGGGGTGACCCCCAGCAGAGGCAGGTACTCGGGGTGACCCCCAGGAAGAGGCGGGCGCTCGGAGTGACCCCCGGCAGAGGCGGGCGCTCGGGGTGACCCCCGGCAGAGGCGGGCGCTCGGGGTGACCCCCGGCAGAGGCGGGCGCTCGGGGTGACCCCCGGCAGAGGCGGGCGCTCGGGGTGACCCCCGGCAGAGGCGGGTACTCGGGGTGACCCCCGGCAGAGGCGGGTACTCGGGGTGACCCCCGGCAGAGGCGGGCACTCGGGGTGACCCCCGGCAGAGGCGGGCACTCGGGGTGACCCCCGGCAGAGGCGGGCGCTCGGGGTGACCCCCAGGCAGAGGCGGGCGCTCGGGGTGACCCCCGGCAGAGGCGGGGCGCTCGGGGTGACCCCCTCGGGGTGACAGAGGGCGGCGCTCGGGGCGACCCCCGGCAAGAGGCGGGCGCTCGGGGTGACCCCAGGAAGAGGCGGGCGCTCGGGGTGACCCCAGGAAGAGGCGGGCGCTCGGGGTGACCCCCAGGAAGAGGCAGGTTCTCGGGGTGACCCCCCGGCAGCAGGTTCTCTCGGGGTGACCCCAGGCAGAGGCAGGTGCTCGGGGTGACCCCCGGCAGAGGCAGGTACTCGGGGTGACCCCCGGCAGAGGCAGGTACTCGGGGTGACCCCGTGCCGACTTCCTCTGACTGTTCCTTTAACAATATTTCTTCTCTCAGGTTCGTTCAGTCCAGTCAGTTGGCCAATCACATCCGTCACCACGACAACATCCGGCCGCACAAGTGTAGCGTCTGTAACAAGGCCTTCGTCAATGTGGGCGACCTGACCAAACACGTCATCATCCACACGGGTGAGCGGATGGGCGCAGCGCTTCGTGTGGGCGGGGCCATGGCAATGTGTGCTGACAATGGAACGATTTGATTGGGCGGTATACTTTGTGCGCTGATGATGTAACATTTGTGCAGGAGAGAAACCGTATCTCTGCGACAAGTGTGGGCGGGGCTTCAACCGCGTGGACAACCTCCGATCCCACGTGAAGACCGTCCACAAAGGGAAGGCCGGCATGAAGATGGCGGAACGGGAGGAGGGCGAGGTGGATGAGGAGAGGTCAAACATCGTGACTGTGGCCCCAGAGGAGATGGTAACCCTGGCAACTGGAGATATCGCCAATGCTGGGGT
>CATNWA010007059.1:0-11251 GCA_951230385.1 Staurois parvus | reverse complement strand
AAACCCCCTTTTTACTTTTGGTTTTACTTTTTTCCCAAGGGGCCCTCTTTTGAAAGAAAAATCTCCCAGCACAGAGGTTCGCCACCACTCCCAAGGAAACGGGGTCCCCATAATGCGTTTGTAAAATTTTCTGAAAAAAAATTTATCAAAAAGTTTTAAAATTTTATCCAGTTTTTTAAAAATCCATTGGCCCCTTACTTGCATGCATTTTTTTTGAGCCCCACCACCCCCCCAATTTTTATCTTTGGTAGACTCTGTTGGGGGATGTTTTTTTCATCACAGGGGGTTTTCCCGTTTCCCCACTCCCCGGGAAAACAGTCACTTTAACCAGTGTGAAATTTTCTGATAAAACTATCAAAAAGATTATATTCATTTTTTAAAAAAATGATCTTTTTTAAAAAAAGTGAAAGGGTTAAGCATTTGGGGCACGAGCCCCAGCGAACAAATTTTTTTTAAACCCCAAAACCAAAATCTAAGATTCTGGCCCCCCACCAACCCACTCCCTGGGGAAAACCCCAACAAAAGTTTTGGTTTTTACCATCTAAAAAGGGCTTTGTTAATTATTAAGAATGATAAAGGAAACTATAAAAAAAAAGATTAAATGTACCCAGTTTAAAATCCCCCTCATTTTTTAAATTTTATGATTTTTTTGAGCCCCACCCCCCAGCAATTTTTTTTGGGTGGATTTTTTTCGGGGGGACTCTATTTCCACCCAAAACCCAACTACCCCCAAGCTCCCCCCCAAATTTAACAACCCCCTCAATTTTTGTGATACCCCCCCAAAAAAGTTTAAAAATTGGGAAAACCCCACTAATTTGTGTGTGCATTTTTTGGGGCCCCACCCCCCGCGGGGCACCTTTTATCTTGGGTTTTAGATTTTTTTTTTCCCCCAAGGGGACTCTTTTGCAGTGTTTTTCAGACGGAGTTTCAAAATTGCCACCCGCCGCAACATTCACATAACACATTTTTGAAATTTTTTTGAAACTTTCAAAAAAAAATTAAATATTTTCCAGATTTAAAACCCATTGGTCCTTACTTTTTTTAAAATTTTGACCCCCCCACCACCGGGCAAAAATTTTATTTTTGTAGGCTTTTTTTCCCTTTAAGGGGTTTTCGCCCCACCCAAAATTAAGGGGAAACGTCACTTTTATTCCCCCGTGAGATTTTTTCCAGTTTTAAAAATATAAAAACGATTAAAATGTATGGGGCTTTGAAAAAAGTATCTTTTTTTAAAATGCTTTTAAGGGGCTAGCATGTAGAAAGGGACAGAGCCAAGAAAAAAACTAATCCATGTGCCAAAAATTCATATTTTTTTATTATCCGGTTTTATTGGTTAAAGGGCCCGCCGATAGTTCGCCAGCGTGTACATTAAAAAAGGGGGACAGAACATGGGGCCCCCAGAAAAATTTAAAAAAATACAATGCAAAACTGGGGGGGGGATCGAGGGGCCCTGCTCTTTCAAAGCTTAAAAATCTAGGGGGGGGGGGGGGAAGGGTTTGGCACAGGGGAAGGAAAAATAGCTGTGGGGGATGGAAGGGGGTGGGGAAAGAGGGAAAGGGAAAGGTCAGCAGGTTAGCAGGGGGGGGTTGGGGTAGGTTCCCTGAAAGATGGGCCCCTCAGGGTTGCGTTTTAAAGGGAAAGGGGGGAGAGTAGGGTGAAAATTTCTAAAGGGTTGGGGCAGGGATTTCCAGAGGAGGGGGTGACACCGGGAGAAGCCCCTGGAGGCGGGAAACCCCCAAGGGGGAGGGAGGGGGAACCAGGGAATTAGAGAAAAGGGAAAGGTCTTGTGAGGGGGGCGGAGGTTTGGGGGGCGTGTTGGGTGGTATTTGGGATTAGGTCAGTGGGGTTTTAGTTTTGGGGGGGGAATTGGGGCAGTATGGGGGAAAGGGCCCTTTTTTTTACTTTAAAGGTTTTTAGGTTTTTTGAATTTGATAAATTGGGCAATCGGGAACCCCAGTGGGGGGGGTTTGGGAAAAGGGGGGGTGGGGGAAACAAGGAGTGGGGGGGGGCCCAGGGTTTGGGATTGGGGGGGAAAGGAGGGGGGTGGGGGGACACGGGGGCGGAGGCCAGGGGAAAGGGAAAATTGGCAAAAGGGGGGTTTGGGGGAAAACACTGAGGGGGAGGCCGGGGTGGAGGGATTGGCAGAGGGGGGTGAAAAAGGGCCCACTAAAGGGAGGCCAGGGTGGGGGGTTTTTGGGGGGCAGGGGGGGGGGGGTGGCGGAAAAACGGAAAAGGGGGTTTGGGTAAGGTGGGTTATGAGTCTGGTTTGCCGTATTCAGGATGGGACTGAAACGGGGATACCCAAAGGGGCCCGAGGCCGGGCCCCAGTGAGGGAAGGGGGGGGTTGGCATTTATTTGATTTCTTTGATTTTTATTGGAGGGGGTGGTTTTGGGGGGCCGGGGTTTTTTAGGGGTTTTTGGGGGGAAATAAGGAACGTGGGGATTTTGGGCGGTTTGTTTTGCGGAGGTGGAGTCGGGGCCCATGAGTTTTTGTTAAAGATTGGATTTGGGGGGGCCCTTGGGGAAGGGATGGGTTTTGGGCCCAGAATGAACCAATTTACTTTTTTTTGGGGTGGGGGCGGGGTTTTGATGGGGTTGGCGTTTTTTTTTGGATTTTTGGAAGGAGGGAAGTCAAATGGGGGGGGGGGGGGGGGGGGTGTCCCGGGGGGGGGGGGGGGGATGGGGGTAAGATAAAAAAAATTTGGGTTTTTGGAGAGGTTAAAAGTTTGAGGAATTTTGGAACGAAGTGGTGGATGGGGGGGGGCGGGGGGGGGGGGGGAGGGGGAGGGGGGGGGGGGTGGGGGGGGAGGGGGGCGGGGAGGGGGGGGGGGGGTGTGGGGAGGGGGGTTAGCGGTGGGGTGGGGGGGGGGCGGGGGGGGGTCGGGCGGCGACGGGGGTTGGGGGGGGGAGGCTGGGGGGGCTGTAGGGTCGGGCGGGGCTATGGGTGGCGTGTGCGGGTCGGTAAGGAGGCGGGGGGCTGACGGGGGATGGGTGGAGTGGTGGGGTGGATCTGAGTGGGGGGTAGCGGATGGGGGTGGGGGGGGGGGAGTTGGGGGTGGCTGTCGGTGAGTTAGGGGGGGGGACGGTGGGGAAAGCGGGGAGGGGGGGGGGTGGTGGTTGGGGGAGCGCGGGGAGGGGGAGAGGGGGGGGTGGGGGAAACGGGGGGCGGAGCCCCCTGGGGTAAAAAGGGGCCCTTGAGGGCCCCCAAAACAGAGGGGGGGGAGGGGTGGAGATGAAGCCATGAGGGGGTTTTATGAGTTGGCCCCAAAGGGGGAAGGAGGTGTAGATGGAGAAAAAGGAAAGGGGGGCCCGAGGACAGAGGTTTTTTTGAGGGCCCCCCCCAAACAGGGGAAGGGGGGAGGGGGGGTGGGGGGAGGGGGGGGGAAGGCCCAATTGAAAAGTGTATGATTTGGGCCAAGGGGGGGAGGTTTTTAGATGGAGAAGAAAAGGGGGGGCCCCCGGGAAGGGGGCTTTGAGGGACCCAAAGAGAGGGGGAAGGGGGGTTAGATAAAAAACCAAATGAGAGTGTTTTGAGTTGGCCAAGGGAGGGGGGTTTGTGATGGGGGAAGGGAAAAGGGGGCCCGGGGGAGGACAGGGGCCCTTGAGGGACCCCAACAGAGAAAGGGGGAGGGAGGGGGGGGGGTGGTGGGCATTATAGGTAAGGGGGGCGGGGAAGGAGCGTTTTTTTTGGGACGGGTTTAGGATGAGGCCAGGGAGGGGGCAGAATTTTTGGGCCGGGGGAAGGGGGTGGTTTTTTGGGAAAGGGAGGGGGGTTGTAATGAAAAAATTTTTTTTAAAAAACCTAAGGTTCTAAACACCCAAATTTTTTTTTTACCCCCAAGATGCCACAAATAAAAAACATCTGGTAGTGTGATACCTTCCCAAAAGTTTTACCCAGGAACAATGGGAATTTCCACTCGGGGTTTCTACACTTTTGGGGCCCCCCCCCGCCGGCCCCCTTTTATCTTCGGTTAGACTTTTTGTTTTTTCCAAGGGGACCTTTTGCAGACTATCTGCAGACCCCCCAGAGGGGATTCCCCCCCGCCCCCTTTTACAACGAAACCCCCACCGGGGAAACAGTCCCCAATTTATGCGACGTAAAAAAATTTTTGATGAAATTTCAAAAGGTTTTTAAAGGGTACCCGGTTTTTTTGAAAAGAATTTTGTTTTTTAAAAACCTTTGTAAGCTGGCATTTAGCAGGGAGGGAAAGGCCGGGGCAAAATCCCCCTTCCCTCCCCTATTTCCCCCTCGGCTGATGAAATTTGGGGGAATTTCCCAAAGGGTTTTTTTTGGGTTTTGAAAATTTCGCAGTGAACTACACAATTGCTTCTGAGTTAAAGCTGGGGGGGAAGGGGGGAAAAAGGGAAAGGGGGGGCCGCTGCCTGTTCCCTGATAAAAAAAAGGCAAATTTACATTAGAAATTTTGAGACATAAAAAAAAAAGGGGTTTTTTTTTTAAAGGTGATTTTTTCTTCAAGGGGCTAAAAAAAAAAAAAAAAAAAAAAACTAAAAATCTGCTTTCTTACACACATTTAAATCCCGGAGGCGATGAAAGTAGGGGCGCGGCGCGTTTGGGATAAGTTTTTTTGCTTTTCCTGGTGAAACCCCAAAGTTTTTTTTTTTTTTTTTTTGATGAGGTTTGGGGAAACCCAATTTTTTCCCGGGAAATTCCCCTGCAAGTTTACCCAAATTTAAAGTTTGAATTTCCCCTTTTCAGCCCTTTTACATTTTTGTCCCGGCTCTTCTCCTTTTCCTAAAAGGGGGCTGGCCAACACTTTTAAAAATTTTCTGGCCAATTTCGGGCCCAAATTTTCCCTTTAAAATTTCCCTTTTCACTATGGATTTGCAAGGGCCCCCCCAAATTGGATACAATTGAAAAGTGTTGTTAGGTTTGACCCCCCTTTTTATAGGGTTTTTTGGGTTTTAAAAAAATTTTAAAAAAAATTGAAATAAGGTAGGGTTTAAAACCTTTTTGGCCCTTAGGGGAATGCGGGGCCCCGGGGGGGGGGAGAGGGGGGAATTATAGGGGAATGCGGGGGGGCCCCGGGGGGAGAGGGGGAAAATATAGTGAATGCGGGGGTCCCGGGAGGGGGCGGTATAGGGGGGAAGGGGGCGGGGGGGTCCGGGGGGAAGAGGGGGGGGAAAAAAAAAATTGGGGGGGTTGGAAGGGAATTGGGGGGGGCCCGGGGGGGAGAGCGGGGGTTATAGTAAAGATCCCGGGGGTCAGGGGGGGGAACCGGATATAGGGGAATTTGGGGGGGGTTTCCGGGGAGAGCGGATTTTAGTTGAAATGCGGATCCGGGGAAAAGGGGGTTAAAAGTGAATGCGGGAAACCCCGGGGGAAAAGGGGTATAGTGAATTGGGGGTTTCTGAGGAGGCGGATATAGTGAATGCGGGGTCCAGGGGAGAGGGATTTAGTAAATGCGGGGGTTGGGGGAGAGGGGGATTTAAGTGAATGCAGGGCCCGGGGGAGGAGGGATATAGTAAAATGGGGGGGGCTTGGGGAAAAGGGGGAATAGGGGTGAATGGGGGGGTCCGAGGATGGGAATATAGTAAAGGGGGGGTTCCGGGGGGGGTGGAAGGGATTTTAGTGAAATGCAGGGGTGCCGGGGAGAGCGGGTTATAGTGAATGAAAGGGTCCGGGGGGGGGGGAGAGCGGATAAAAGTGAATCCCGGGGGCTGAGGAGAGTGGATTAGAAAAAATGCGGGGCCCCGGGGGGGGGGAGGGGATTATAAATGAATGCAGGGTCCGGGGAGAGGGGAAAATTTAGTGAAGCAGGGTCCGGGGGGAGAGCGGATTTGTAAAATGGGGGGGTTGCGGGGAGAGCGGATTAGTGAAGGGCGGGGTCTGGGGGGGGAGGGGTTTTTGTGAATGGGGGGGTTTCCCGGGGAGACGGTTTAAAAGGGGAAGCAGGGTGGGGGGAGAGCGGATATAGTGAATGCGGGGGGCCCGGGGGGGGGGCGGATTTTGTGAATGCGGGGGCCCGGGGTGGGGGGGGTTTGGGGTGGATATGGTAAATGCAAAAATTTTTTATTCTAGGGTTTAATTCTCTATCCCCTGGCTCCCCCCTTCCTTTAAGGTGGGGATTTTTTAAACAGAAACCCAAATTTTTTTATTTTTCTCATTATATCCCCTTTGGCTCCTTGGTCTCTGTCCCTTCTCCGTGCAATGAAAAGCGACCCATGGCTGGTGGGGGGGGGTTTAGCAGGTGTAAATTGTTTTCGTAGCTTTCTTTTTTAAAAAAACCCGGGCCCCTGCCCCCAGTATCCCCCCTAAAGGGATTTCCTTGGCCCTGTTACAATTTGGGGACCTTTTTGGGGGGAAAAAGGAGGTTTATGCTTTTTATACAAAAATCCCTTGAAGGTGGGGTTTTGTCAGGTTTGTGGGGGAAAGTGGGCGTTCCCTAGGGGGGGCCGGGGGTGGATTTCCCCTTTGGGGAAACGAAACGCCCCATGTGGTTTTGGGGCCCTTGTGTTTGGGCCCCCTTTGGGGAGGCTTTTAAAATTTTCCCTCCCCTTTCCCCCCCCCCCCCCCCCAAAAAAATAAAAAATGCTAATGATATTTTCAATAAAACCTTTTCATTACCATTGAATACCTTACTTTGGGACCCCAGCGATGTCATTAAATTTTTTCTTCCCGTGTTCTCTATGGGAAAGCAGGAGATTTATGGGGCGGTGGGAGGGGCCCTTTGCAGGCTGCTGTACATAAACTTCCTGTAAAAAATCACGAACCCCGCCTGGGTTTACCCCTCCTAAAAAACCCCCCAGCCAATTTTATTTTATGCAGTGGGTTGGGGTTTTTGGGGGAAAGGGAAATTTTCAAATATCTCTTAGATCTTGTGCTTCTCTATGCAAATTTCAGGCCCGATATGGCTTGTGGGGGAAAGGGGCCCGCAGGGGTTTCTGGGACCCCAGTCCCACCCTCGTACTCCTCTCCCAAAAGGGCCCTTTAATTTCAATCAGTGGGTGGGTCCCGGGGGGAGGGTTTTGCAAATTTTCATCTTGGAAACTCTGTGCTTCTCTATGTTTAAAGCAGTCAGGGTCATGCAAAGTTATGGAAAAAAATCCCCAAAAAACCTTGGCGGGGTGGAAAGTCAGTCTTGAGGTGTGGGGTTTTTAGGCAGGCTTTGGGTTTGCATTTGGTAACGCCCCCAGGGGATGCTGATCCTTTCCCTGATTAAAAAAGGACGAATCCCTTGGGGTAAAAGGGGGCCCGGGCCCGGGTCATATGATGCCCGGGGCGTCCTCCCGCCAGAAAATGGGGGGTGGAGCGCTATCTGATTTGAGGGTTTTTTAAAGGGACAGGGCTGAAGGGAAACTTGCAGTGTGGGGTGAAATCTGAGGCAAGGGTGTTTCATTGCAGAGGAAGGGGGGCCGGGGTACAAAATGTTTCCCAAGGGCTGGGGGGGAGGTCAGAGGTCATTTAAAACATTTCAGGCCCGTTGGATCCCCCAAAGTGCTGCCCTCCCCTTTCTCCGGGAACCAGGTGGGCTTGGCCCTTTTCCGGGGAAGGTACGGGGCCCCCCCCGGGGGGTTTTCCCGTTTTCATACTAAAGCAACCCTCCGGGGGGGGCGCCCTTTTCCTTCCCTTGGGCAGGTCCTCTTTATCAATGTTTGTTAAAGATGCATTGCTGTGGGGGCCCGCCCACCCCGGGGTTTTCCAGGGGGGGGGGGGCGGGCCGCCTGGGGTCTGCCCGTGGGGGGGCTGCCTGCCCTGGGGTTTTGCCCAAAGGGGGGGGTGCCCCCCCTTTGGGGTTGCCAGTGGGGGATTTCCCTGGGGGTTTTTGCTGGGGGGGGGGCCCTTTTTGGGTCTTCTTTGGGGGGGGGGCTGGGGGGGGCCCCTTTGGGGTTTTGCTGGGGGGGGGGGGGTTACCCAAAGGGGCTGCTGGTGAGGGGGCCGCCCCGGGGGGCTACTGGTGGGGGGGCCCCCCCTGGGGGCTTTCTGGTGGGGGGGCCCCCCTGGGGTCTGCTGGTGGGGGGGGCCCCCCCTTTGGGGTCTGCCCCTAATAACGGGAAGTATCCTCCCCGTTTTTTTACTCCCCGACCTTTTGGGGGGGATTCTGCTTCCTGGTCCCCTGACACTCCCAATTTTATTAAAACCCAACTGGGAAAACGACCGCCCCCGCCATTTAAAAAAACGCGGGGCATCCGGGTGCCGGGGTTTTTGCATGCAGCCCGGGTTTCCCAGGGGACACAATTTTTTGTGACACCTCTGTGGAATATTACAGCCGGTTTTGAAGCCCCCCCCACTTTTTAAGAAGTTGTTTTTCTCTGTATTTTCATGTCAAGTATCCCTCCAAAGTGTGGGAAGTAAAACATCCGTTCAGGAGATGGATGATATAAGAGACGAGCGCCACGGAGCGCCACAACCACCAACGGAGCACCATGGAGCCACCACAGAGCGCCACGAGCGCCACAAAAAGTTTCCTACCTATTCAATGCGACCATTCCACTAAATCAGAACTCCCAGCGCAAAAAGTGATTTGCTAAACCCCAGACCCTGCATTCACTATATCTGCACTCCCGGACCCGTCATTCACTAAACCCGCTCTCCCGGACCCTGCATCCTGCATTCACTATAGCCGCTCTCCCCGGACCCTGCATTCACTATACTCGTTTCCTCCCCCCGGAACCCCTGCAATCACTATAGCCGCCTCTCAAACCCCGGACCCCCCCAGCGAATGTCACTATAGCCTGGTCAAACCCACGGTGTCCCTGCTTTCACTATATCTAGCTCTGCCCCCGGCAACACCCTGCTTTAGTTCCACTATATCCGGCTGTACTCCGCCGGGACCCCCGCCATGCCACTAATCCATCCCTACTCCCCCGAGCAACCCTGCAATCACCATAGCTGTTCTCCCCGTGCACTTACTATCATCCGCTCTGCTACGGACCCCGCAGTCACTAGATCCTGTCTCCCCGGAACCCCGCATCTCACTATTAGCCCGGACAATCCCCCGGACCCGGCTTTCAACGATAGGGGGTCTCCCCGGATCTCCGCAGATTCACTATATCCGTTCTCCCCGACCCTGGCATTCACTAAATCTGGTCTCTCCCGAATCCCGCATTCCACAATATCCGCTCCGTCCCCGGACCCCGCTAGTCAGCCTATAGGTCCCGCTCTCCCTGCACCCTGCATTCATTTTTATCTGGTCTCCCCAGACCCCTGTCAGTTCACTATATCTGCTCTTCCCAGACCCCGCAGTCTGCATTATGTAGCTTCTCTCCCCGGAACTTCCCCGAATTGCAACTATATCCTCTCGTCCCGCCCCGGACCCCGCATTCACTAATATCTGGTCTCCCACCGGAACCCCTAGCATTCACTATATCCGCTGATCCTCGCACACCCTGGATTGCATATATTCGACTTCGCTCTCCACGTACCCTCAATTCACTATTTGCGCTCTTCGCACCGGGACCCGGCCATTTACTATAGCCTGCCTCCACGGACCCTGCATTCACTATAATCCGCTCCCCAAACCCCCGACCCCGCATTCACTATAACCGCTCTCCCCCGGAAACACCCCGCATTCACTATATCCGCTCTCCCCCGGACCCCGCATATACACTATACCGCCTCACCACCCGGACCCCGCATTCACTATATCCGCTCTCACAGGAACCCGCATTACACTATGTCCGCTCTCCCCCGGACCCCCCGCTTTCACTAGGTCCGCTTCTCGACCCCCGCTTCACAGGCCCCGTTTCCCCCCGGCCCCCGCTTCACAGTCCGCCTCCCCGGACCCCGCGTTCACTTGCCGCTCCCCCCGGACCCCGCTTCCTTTATGCCGGTCTCCCCGGACCCTTTTTTGCACCCCATGCCCCCCTGAGCAGTTAAAAAATTGATTAAAAAATAAAAACTCAAAATACCTTTCCCCCATCAGCATTTAAAGGCAGCTTGTGACTTCTATCATGTCCGGCAAAGCACTGGTTTAAAGCTTGTAGGGGGAAATTTTTCATTCTCCCCCTTGGACCTCGCTCTCTTTTGGAATATTTTTTGAAAAAAAATCTTGCAACCACTTTCATTTTATACAAAAATACAAAAATAAAAAACACATACAGTATTCAATAAGTGGAAACAAACAAGAACAGGGTACATCCCCCAAAAACCAGATATTACATTTCCCCCAAATAATAACAGCTTTTATGGCTTTCAAAAATGGGCAGGTAAGAACAAAAAAAAAAGAAAAAAAAAACATCCCCAAAGCCCCAGGGCCCCACTTATCAAGCTTTAAAATGTATCCCCCCCTGGGGGGAAACCACTTCCACTAAACAAAAACGCCTTTATGGCTTTTAAAAAAAAAACACTACATACCCTTCAACCAAAGCTAAGGGAACCCCGGGCCTTCAGGTGCACAGAGCCTTTTTTTCAAAAAAACTTTTACCAAATTAGGGGAGTGAATGAAGAGGAAAAACAGGAAAACAACCCCACCGAGAATCAACGATTTCGTACAGGCCGATGTTCCTCAGCCCCATCCAGGCCCTTTTGCCCCAACCTGCTTTCTCTAGACCCCCAATTTCCCAACCCCACCCAAGGATGTCACACACCACCACCTGAAAAGGGGAAGACCTTCGCCGAATGGAAACCTGACACCGGCATTCCATGTGGTTTAACGGGCCAGACTCTCTGTCTGATTGGCCCGTGCTGATCACATGCCCCCCCCAAGAAAAAAAAAAAAAAACCCCCCTTTGCAAATAACACCCAAATGGCATGTGCAAAGTGTCTCCACATATATGTCTTTATTAGGAGATAAGGGGGGGCAATGGAAGAAGGGAGGTCAGAGAAACAGGATCAAACAGCCTTTTTACACAAAAACAGAGGATTTTTTCCCCCTAGGTTCCCCAGTGGGTTTAAAAAGGCCTGCATTACGGATTTTTTTCTGTTTGGGTTTTGTAACACTTTAAAAAAAAATTTTTGCCCAAAAGATTCACTCTGTGTGCACCCAAATTGCCTTTGCAAACCCAGATTCACTTGTAAAAAATAGCCGTGAATCATCAGTGGCGTACATGTCTGTGCTGAGAGAGAGCTGTGGGAGGGACCCCGCGGTGCCATCCCTTAGGGTGCCCGTAGAAAACTACAGGAGGGGGCGGAAACTAGACAATCACCCTGAGCAAGAAAAGAGAGGCAGAATTGGGGGGGCTCACAGCTCCACCCACACAACTGCCTGTAAAAAACCCCGGAAGGGGCGGGGGCAAGTCAGTCACCCGACAAGAAAAGAAGCTGGGGGGGGGCTCAACAGATCCCCCCATC
>CATNWA010007058.1:0-10801 GCA_951230385.1 Staurois parvus | reverse complement strand
GGGTGTCCATCTGTTATCCCTTGTCTCCCCCTCCTTTGCCCGTCTCCTAACTTTTGACCCCCAAAAAAACCAAAGGGGGAAAAGCTTACCCGTTAATTATGATGTCTACTAGGGCATTTTTTTCCTAAATTATCCCATTTATCTAAAGGGGGCAGTAAAGGGTTGGGAATAATTTTGGATTTTTCAAAAACCTCCTGTGCCATTCAAGAGTTGCCCTCTTCCTATAGCTTTTTTTAAAAAGCTAAAAAAGTGGGTAGTCTTTCTTTTGACAGAACGGGTATGACAAAACTGGGGCCAGTTCACTTAAAATAATGTGTTACCTAAAGGGTTTCAAAAAAAAAATTATCTTTTTAGGTTAAAAACATTCGCTGAGGTCTTTTACAGAGTTTTTATTTAATTTCTACCTCTTCTGTAGCATACAGACGTTGAAATATAATAAATCAAAATATTTATTTTAATTTTGAAAAATGATATCCACAATATATCCCAATGTTTTAAATTGTTAGACCAATTAATATAGATAAATAAACTAAATATGGAAATTGAATGTGCAATAAAAAAACCAAAATCGTAATTCGGAAAATATTCACTTCATGAAATAATATTATACAATTAAAAATTTTGGGTTAAAAAATAATCTGTCAAAAATAACACCCTTTACAATGTACATTTTAATATAAACTTTTCCGATTTTCATGCGAAAGAAAATTTTGTGATTTATTGTTTGTCCTTACAATTGAAAAAAGGAACCCCAAATTAATCTTGCAATTGGTGTCCTAATTTTCAAAATTGTTCGTTTTTTTCCCTTGGGCCCGGGTGTCGGAAAAACCCGGGCTCCGAGCCGCTGCGGCTCTTTTTTCATCTTTCGGGCCCCGGGAGCCCCTGCCCACCGGTGGCGGAAACCCGCAGATCGCGAGCCAATGGGGTTTTCTGTGTGCCGGGGGGCACGCTTCCTCCTCCTCAAAAATCCGGCCCCCGGAGGTGGAACATTGGGTGTCAGGATGTAGGTGGGGCAGCCGGATGTAGGCGGGGCCCGAGTGCGAACTCCTCTCTCGTCCGCCCTGAAGACCAGAACGGGCGGGAAACGGAGAGGAAGCGCGGAGCAAAGGTAAGTGAATTGAGACATATGGGGATGAAATTTCTATGTGGGGGATGAATTACTGTGTGGGGGATGGAAATTTTTTTATGTGGGGGTGAAATTTCTATGTGGGGGATGAAAATTTCTATGGGGGATGAAATTTATGGGGGAAAGAATTATTGTGGGGGGGAAATTTTATGGGGGAAGAATTACTATATGGGGGATGAATTACTATGGGGGAAGAAAATTACTATTGGGGGATGAATTACTATGGGGGGAAAAATTATATTGGGGGGAATAACTATATGGGGGGTGAATTACTATGGGGGATGAATTACATGGGGGGTGAATTCTTGTGGGGGTTTTACTATGGGGGGATGAATTATATTTTTTTGTTTTTTTTTTTGATATATTTTATTTTTTTTTTTGTTTTGTTGTAATTTTTTATATTCTTATGGAGGATGAATTTATTTATTTTTTATTCGTAATTATTTTTTGTTTCTTGAATTATTATTTTTTGTTAATATATTAAATACTCTTGGGGATAAATTACACTTACTGTTGTGTATAATTATGTGTATGTTTAAATCCCTAAACCCACTTTTGGGGCGATTTACAATTACTAATTGGGTGTTTTATTGTTATATTTACTATGGTGGGATGAATTATATAAATGGGGGTATGAATTACTATATGGAGGATTTATTCCCCACTATAGTGTGTATTGAATTATTTATTTTTGATGAATTACTACTGTGGGCATGACATTATCTATTTTTTTTTTTTATTTTATATGTGGGCGATGCATTAAATATTATTGTGTGTGTATTTATTATATATGGAGGATGAATTACATACTGTCTTTGAGGAATTTTATTTTTCTTGGGGAGTAATTTATGGGGGTGAGTTTATATATGTGGTGGATTAATTCCTATGCTCTTACTTATTCTTTTTTTTATTCTATATTATTGACTTTTTTCTATCTCTCCTTACCCTTTTTTTCTCATTCATTATGATTTTTTCACTTTTCCTTTCTTCCCCTATTATATTTTTGTACTTTATTTAAGATTTTCTTATAATAAAGTAATTATAAAATGTATGTGTGTTATGTGATTTGATTCTATTCACAGAGCATTAACTTCTAATTCTATGTGTAAATATAGGACAGAAGGTATATTTTTTTCTTATTTATTATCTCTCTTTATGTGATGTGTCTTACGTGATTTTTTTTCACTGATGATTTTAGCTGTGACTTCTGCACATTTTTAGTTGTATTTTTTTTTATTTATTACTTCATGGTATAGAATTCCACATGAAAAAGGCATTGGGATATTCTTAGTTGTGAAATACGCACTAGTCTTTTTTTATATCTGTTACTAAATCGTTTTCTCGGTTTTATGTATTAGAACAATAATGTTCCTTATTTTTTTTTCTTTAAGTTCTTTATTCTTTTCCTTAGATGTATTTATCTGGATTCATATTTGGTGTAATTAATGTATTCTTTATGTGTTTTTTAATCTGTCCCACCATTCTGTTTGTTATTTCACTTTTTTTATTTTTAGTTTACTCTGTTTGTAGATTCATTTTATTTGCCATCGTCTTCATGTCTTTATATTGGTTGGTCTTTTTGTATGTGATTTTTAACGAATAAAATTTGTGCTTAATATTTTTTTTTTCTTAACAGAGTATCTTTTTATTTTCTTATATTTTTATATTTTTTATTTTTGTTTTAGTTCGAACATTTCGTTTATTAAATGTCGTTTATGCCTATCGTTTTTTTTTTATTCCATGCTTTCATTTTTTGATTATGTTTTTTTTTTTCTTTTTTTTTTTTACAACCTCTATATTTTAATTTACTTTATTTTTATATTCTGATCTTCAATTTGTACTAAATTTTTAAATTGTAACTACGCTTTTTTTTGTTGTTCGCTACACTTTAATGATCCATATATTAAACCAAAACCTCAAACATGGTTTGATCAAATGTACACTCCACTGTTCAAGACTGTTCATTTACTGATACAATTAAATCTGTATAGGTATTTTGTATCTATTTAAAATGCATTTTGATATAATTTTTTTTTTGTGTGTCCTTTTTATCCCCAAGATTTTTAAACCATCGCTCACCATTAACCTTTACATCTAAAAAATTATTTTATCCCTTTAAACTGTTACCGTTTTTCTTGTTTTACCCACATAACCCACAAATTTTTATAACACAACATATTTTGATATTTTTTTTCTTCCTCCATTCATTAGCAAACATAATTAACCCATCCCATCTTTTAAAAAACCAAAAACAACATTTTTACAACTTTTTATTTTTTGTTATTTTTTTCTATCTTTTTTTTAACCAAACCATTGTTTGTTGTGTTCTGCACTATGTTTCTCTCTATTATTTTAAATTTGTATTTCAAAATACACCCCAACTCCCATTTCCCCCCTCACTTCCTATATTCCTGACTACCCTCCTAATTCTTTTTTTTAATTTTTGATCTTTAATCCTATTGTGTGGTTATCTAATATTGTTTTGCTTTAAACCAATCCACTAACATTCAATGAAACCAATCAAATCTCATCCTCCCTAATTAAGCACCTCTCAATATCCCTTATTAATCCTATATCTTTTGTATAATAAATATATCACTACCCAAACCTTTTTTATTTTTCTCCATCAATTGTTTATCTCTTATTATGTTTTGTTGCGGAATTTGATTCGTTTTTTTTTATTTTTGACATGATTGTTTTTTTTATTTATTTATTTTACTGTATGTGTTGATAATGTGTTATTAGTTTTCACGTGGCTTTTTTATTTTGGCCCCCATTTTCTTTTCTTTATAGATTGAGCTCAGCTTTTCATCACTCAGCCTTTTTTAGGCTCTGATTTGATCTTTTCTTAAATTGACCACGTCATTGTTTGTTTAACCATGCATGTCGGGTTTATGAGCTGTCCACCCCCCCCCCCCCCCCAACCTCGTGACACCACTTGGGTGCTTCATATTCTATTGTTATTCCAACACAGCTATACAAACCTGCGTTTTGTATCTGATTTGAATCTTGTTTGAGGTGATTATGTATTTTTGCCTTCCTTGTAGGGGCGGCGTGCATATCTTTTATGCGTCTTCTTTTGATTACGTTTTTTTTCACAGCAGGACGCTTATTTTTATTTGAGTTGTAGATACGCCCAATTGTTCTTATTTTTTTGTTTTGTTATTTGATTTGTTAACGTCACTTTCATTATCATTTGTTATTGGCGAAATTTTTTTTTATTTACATAGAGTAGAGCATTAATTTTTCAAATACTTTTTATTTTTCAGCAATTTATTTGGTACAGCGGCGCGCATTTACTTAGTTTTTAATCCCGCTGGAAATTTGCGACAGATTTTTCCGGGCAGTTCCCCGGATCCAACACGCATACCATGACGATATTTTGTTTATTGATTCTACACCCTCATGGTTATCCTTTTTTAACTGGACGTTTTTTTTTTTTTTTGTAATAAAAGGCTCTTGTTATTCTCTTATACAATATACAACATTAATGATTATTACCCAGTGTAGACTTTTTTTTTTTCATTTAGTCATCTTCACAGGATAGGGGACTTTTTTTTATCTTGTATTTGATTATGCACAGCCCTACTATTTTTTTTTCAGCAGGCTCTGGTATTTCCTTTTTTTTTTGGTTTTTTTTTTTATTGTTTTTTATATATTAAAATTGGTTTGAATTCTATTTTTTTTTTGATATACCATATAAAGCAGTCCTTTGCTATATTGCGATTATTTTTCTATTTTATTTACCCCAATCAGGAGTATGTTTTTCTGTTTGGTCTTAAGATTACTTTGTCAATTTTATTACGTTATATTTTGTTAATGGGGTCCCCAACACACATTTTCTTTTTTTAGTTTTGTATTGTCATTAATTTTTCATTATTATTTTTAGTGTTTTTGGCCCTTATTTCATTCCTATTGTTTTGTATATTGTATTATAGCGTTTGTTGATAGTGCTATTTGTGTTAATTATTTCTCTCCAGGTGGTAATTGTATCTTGCCTATATCGCTATAAGTCTTGTAAGTTTTTATCTATACCTTGTCTTTTTTTTATTTTATGTTCTGTTGTCTTTAGAGGAATTTATTTTAATTGTTTGTTAATATATTTTGTGCTTCAGAGGCTTAGCATGTGATATTATATACCTATGGGACAATTGTTGTGAAAAACCTCCTAAAGGAGTGTAACCAATGTGCGTTCCTGCAATTCTTTAGACTATGGGGTTGTTATGTCAGTAGCCTTTGCGAGCACATATGTATTCAGACCGGTTCTTGGTGTATATTTAGTGGTTTTTTAGGGTCTGTGTGTATTGTCTCATACGAGGTGACGGTAAACGAGGGGCGATTTGCCCGAGTGTCATCATTCATGTGTAATAAAGCTAATTTATTGAAATTTTTCTGAGTATCAGCATTCTGTCCATAATCGTGACCGCGTTCTTGTGATCTCTTTTTCACAAATCTCTTCTTTATTGGTCTACACAAAGTGAAGAGGCCTACAGGATTCTGAGTATGTCAGAAAAAAATTTTTAAGCTCAAGTGAAGCGGGAAGCCTCACTGTCAGAATCTGCCTTCAGAATAGAACCCTATTAACAGCACCTGCACCCTGACAAGATGCTCCAAAAAAAAAAAAAATCACTAAAAAAACTATCAGAAACAAAAAAAACAAAAAACAAAAAAAACAAGCAAAAAAGAAAAAGCAAACTAAACAAAAACAAAAATCAACAAAAAAAATCCAAAAACAAACAACACACAAAAACTACAACAAGACAAAAAACAAAAAAGATAAAAAACTCAAAAAATCAGAAACAACAAAAAAACGATGGAGAAGAGTCCAGATCAGCATACAAAAACCCATTCAGTTGTCTGAAGATGTTACAAATGGATGATTACTCTCCATAATGCATCAGGAGGCCATACTAGCCACTCTATCTTTTGGTGGAACTGCAGCACAGCAGACCTAGATATATCCTGGTCTTTTTTATACCATCCACTCGACTGCTGATCTCTTGGTGATGTACGATCCCATATCGCAGTACAAGCATGGTGTGGTGTCAGCACAATAGTGTCCCGCAACCCCACCAGAGTATTCGCACACAGGACCGTAGAGCCCCTAAGTGTCCTTCTGATGGCATCGCAAATCCCAATTGACAGCTAACAAATTCTGCAACACCGTACCTCCTTCATTCCCTGCCCAACCCCAGAATTCAGGTAAAAACAGTGCTTTTTGGCAAAAACTGGCGTAAATTGCAGTATCAATACCTTTAGTTTGTAGATGCTATAACTTTCACACAAAGCAATAAATATCACGTATTGGCATTTTTTTACCAAACACATGTAGCAGAATACATTTTGCCTAAATGTATAACTAACTGAGTTTACTATTTATTTTTTATAAAAAAAAGGGAAAAAAAATATTGTTTTTTTTTCAAATTTTTGGTCTTTTTTTTGTTTATAGCGCAAAAAAAAAAAGAGCACGGGTGATCAAATACCACTAAAAGAAAGCTCTATTTGTGTGAAAAAGGGGAAACATACATTTTGTTTGGGTACAGCATTGCATGACTGCGCATTATAGTTGAAATAGAGCAGTGTCAAATAGCAAAAAAAGGCCTGGTCTTAAGGGGGGGTAAATTCTTAGGATGGTAACTGGTTAAAACACCCAAAATATTGCTTAGTTTATAGTCAGCATAAGCCTTTCTGGTAACATGTTTCTAGGGTGATTGCTTATCTTCGTGTTTTTTAATACGTATAAGAGGATTCAGCCTTAACAGATACCATTAATATATGTTCAAAGGTTTGTGGCTGGTCCTTACATCCATCCACAACTATGTGACAAAAAGAGATTTAATGTTGATAAATGTTATGCACTTTGGGGGCTAAAAATATGCATGCATCATACATACAAGGGGGAGTACAACTGGGGAATCAATGGTGGAGAAGAATCTGGGAGTTCTGGTGACACAAGCTTAAAAATGGCATGCAATGCCAAGCTGCGGTTTCTAAAGTGAGCAAAATCCTTTTGTATTAATAGAGGTATAGACTCCAGAGAGAGATATCATTTTACCCTGTACAAATCATTAGTAATACTTCATCTGGAATATGCAGTTCAATTTTGGGCACCAATTCACAAAAAGAACATTTGGGAACTGGGGAAGAAAGTATAGAGAGGGAAACTAAATGATAAGAAGCGTGGAGGAGCTCAGCTATGAGGAAAGATTAGAGGAACTGGGAAATTTATTCTCTCTTGAGAAGAGGAGATTAAAGGGGGGATATGACAACATGTATAAATACATCAGTGGTTCATATAGTGAACTCGGTGTGAGTATTCACCCTGTGGTCAACACAGAGGGACAATGGGGGGCATCATCTTTCTTGACGTTTGGGAGGAAAAGAAATGTAATCTCCAAACATGGAAAGGTTTCTTCACAGTGAGAGCTGTGATAATGTGGATACTAGGACCTCCCTCAAGAGTTGGTTTGGCCGTAAGTGGATTGCCTTAAAAAAAAGGCCTGGATTGTTTCGTAGATACACAGAATTAACTGGATACTAAATTTATAGGTAAAAGTTTGATCCAGGGTATATCTGATTGTCTCTCGGGAGGATCAGGAAGGAATTTTTTTCCCAGCAGGTTGCAAATTGACTCATGCTGCTGGGGGGTTTTTTTTTTTTTTGCCTGTCCTTCGGAATCAACTGTGGGTGTAGGATTATAACTTTTTTTTCTTTTTTTTGGTTGAACTGAATGGACTTTTGTCTTTTTTCGCCAGACTAACTATGTATGAAATGGGGCAGGAAGTGCCATATTCTCAGATCATATCGACAAACTGAACACCACAAAAAACTGTCAGCAATGTCATGTGACCAAATGGAAAATCTTTACATCTCTGATATACAGCAATTTGCCCATGTTTTATGTGGTGGAAACACCACATACGCCAACTAGCAAGGGGTTTTTTATTGTTTTTGTTCCACTTTTGTGGTGCTGAGGTTTAACGTAAATATTTTTGAAAGGTCATGCACACACACATTACCAACTCCAACCTATGATATTTTATTACAAATGGTTCCAGTTTTAAATATTTTCTTTTTTAAATTAACTATGACATTCCCACACACAAAATCATGGCAAATTGCTGTATATCAGAGATGAAAAGATCTGTATATTGTGCAATTTTTTGAACCTAGAAGCATTTACTGCAAGTATTAGCAATTACGTTAGTGTAAATGTGTGGTAAATGTCAGAAAGAATAACTAGCAAACTTTATTACTGTCATACATAGTTACATTGAACTTTGGAAGGATGCTAATATCTAGCAAGATGTGGTAACTTCAACAAGGGAAAGAGGAAAATCCCCCATCTTGAAATCTGCAAAACCCAAACTTAGCAGCAAACCCCATTGAAGACTATTGGGTAATAAAACCTCACACTAAATTTGTACATTTTCAAGGCTAGTAAGCAACCTATTTTCAAAAAAAGGTCATGGAGAGCTGGGCACTGTCATGTGGAACATTTAACCACTAGCCCCTTTACCCCCTTCATAACCAGGCCATTTTTTGCTATGTGGCACTGCGCTATTTTAATGGTAATTGCGCAGTCATGGAACACTGTCCCCCAAAACAAACTTTATATAATTTTTCACACAATTAGAGCTTTCTTTTGGTGGTTATATTATCAGCACGGGCTTTGTTTAATTTTTGCTTATACGGAAAAAAAGACTGAAAATTTGAAAAAAAATTATATTTTTTTACTCTCTGGTTAAAAAAATATTCAATAAACTCAAAACTTACATGGTTACATAGGTACATAGTTGGTCTGGCTTAAAAAGTCCCCTCCACTTTTAACCACAAAAAAAAAAAGTTATAATCCTTTACCCACAGTTGATTCCCTTCATAACTTCATCTACATTTTAAACCAAAAAGTTTTCTGCTTTCATTTCTTTGGTAAAAAAAAATCTCAGTAAGTGTACATTGATTTATTGATTGGTTTGGGGTGAAAGTTATAGCGTCCACAAACTATGGTTATAATACTGGAATTTACGCAGCTTTTACTTTATGACTATTAAATGGTTTTAATTGAGCGCTGGAACATGAATATTTAAAGCCCCTAGCATATAGAGGTAACCTTTGGAACCCAGTGGAAAATATAAAAGAGTATGACAGCGCTAATAAAATAATATAAAAATCAAATGAAAAAAATCAGATACATAAGTTGCATATGTGAAGATAACTCAGTCCATATTACTTTGGTGAGATAAAAGTGATTATGTTGCAATTGTCCAAACAATCCATGATCAGGGATAACCGTGACTCTTGTGTTCTTGTGAATGTACAAATATGCACTAACCAGATAGCGCATATAAAGTGCGTGTGGAGCAATTAAGACCCGCTCCTGGTGCTCTGGACTTGTGATACCAGGAAGATGTCATCTGCGGTTACCCACTAGATGTCATAAATCCGGTGTATTCATAAGCCACCCACCAGGAAAATTCATCGGCGGGGGAGGGGGGAGTCACACATCACTCCAAACCAACAGGAACCTTCAAAAGCGGGCCCCCATGGAAATTGATGAGCCCCAAAAAAGCTTTGTAGTGTAGTATTTCTTTAATTAGCAAAATTTCAGCTTGTACAGATAAGGGATAAAACTTACATCCAGGATAAGATCTGGCCACCAGGGTGTCAGTCAGGATAGCCTTGTGGTATAAGTACACAAGG
The DNA here is from genome assembly GCA_951230385.1 of Staurois parvus. Lineage (NCBI taxonomy): Eukaryota > Metazoa > Chordata > Amphibia > Anura > Ranidae > Staurois > Staurois parvus. Next base: position 975 of record CATNWA010007058.1, on the reverse strand, counting down.
TCAGGGGCACCCCCCTAACGCGTTTCGTGTAAATAACACTTCCTCGAGTAATTCCAACATTTATCCATGGCTGGTGTGAGCATTAAATCATTTAAATTACAATTTTGTGTAAAAAAAAAATGTCATTTTCCAAAAACTTGTAAAAAATAAATTCTTTATTGATTCAACATGCCTCTCAGCAAATAGTTTGGGGTGTCTACTTTTCAAAAAGGGGTGTTTTGGGGGGGGTGGGGGCGGGTTTTTTGCCCAGTATTAGAAATTTATGCCACACTTCACTCTCTTTTCTAACCACCTGAAGATCGAGCCTTTTTTTGACACTCTGGGGTTTATTTATAAAGCTGGAGAGTCCAAAATCAGACTCCCTTCTGCATAGAAACCAATCAGCTTCCAGGTTTCATTGTCAATGTTTCATTGAACAAGCTGAGGTTAGAAGCTGATTGGTTTCTTGCAGAAGGGGAGTTGATTTTGGGGCTCTCCAGCTTTAGTAAAAAAAACCCCTCTGTTTTCAAATCCAAACCACAATCTTCATATTATGCCTTCCCCAAAGGCTACTGTGGCCAAAAAGAAACCTCAAAAAAAAGAAAAATGCATTATCTTTGATAACCCTTTCTATATAAATCAAACAAGTGTGCTAAATGCAAAAAACCCTGTGTGATCACAATAGTGAAAAAGTGAAAGTGTCAAAAACGTGCCCGAGAATCAATCAAAGTGAAAACATGTAACTCCAAACAAACACTTGTAACACTGTGTCCATTCTATAGTGTAAGCAGTGAATATCCTTTCCAAAAAATGACAATAATACGCCTTAAACCACCCCGATAGGTAATTTTCACTTTAATCCGCTTCCACCAAAAAGATCATCACAGCCTCATGAATATGCTCAAGATGTCATCCAAATACAGCAGCTTTCATGTTCCACCATTAATCTCCAAATTCACCAAAGCCCCCCATGTATGGGAAATAAAATTTTAGTGT
>CATNWA010007057.1:0-10301 GCA_951230385.1 Staurois parvus | reverse complement strand
AATTATGGGTGGGACGGTATTGGGGTCCCCATCTCCCTCGGCAAAGGGGGGTGCTCATCCTTTTCCAAAAACGTCTTACACCTGAATTGTCGAAGGTAAAGGGATGGGAGGGCCGATACGTTCAGCAAAAGTCATCTAGACCCCCCCTTTAGTTTTGGCCAATTTTTAAACCACCAAAATCCTCACCCAAAACCTTTTTTCAAGTTTTTGTCCTCAAAACGCCTTTTTTTAACCTCCCTGGTGTGGGCTGACTTCAAAACAATGTTGCCATAGGGGAAGATAAACAAAAACTTTTATACCGAATTGCCCAACTAATCACATCCCTCTTACCCGTACTTTCCACAACTTCACGAGCCGCTGCAACTCCCAAATTTGTGTGGCGTTTACCCCCCAGGGGGGGGGAATTTCACCTTTTTCTCCCCGTACATCATACTCTTTCCAAATTGATACTTTTTTGTTTAAAACCCCCGCACTTTAAAACAAAACATTAAATTGAGTAAGATAAGTGACCCCCTCCGATCACCCCCCCGATTTCTTTTACAACACACCGCCAAATAAATCACCATCCGCGTACCTGCGTTTCCCTTTTTTCGGCACACAAGGAATTTGCTTCGTTTACTGAAACTGCATGAGGGAGTTTTGTGAAACAAATGCAGACACCAAACAACCCCACCTTTTTTGGGGACAGCAAACGTTTTACTGGCAGAATCATAGCGTTCACTTCCACATACAAGAAAAAACTTCTCCCCATTACCAGGGGGCGAGCCCCATCGAGACAAGCACAGCAGGATCTCGAAATCTAAACCCCACAAACACGGACGCATGGTCAGAGGCCAAGCAAAATTTGACATGTGGGCTGCTCCCAAAAGATTTCCATGTACAATCATCAACGACCTATTTTTTAAAAATTTCGGAAATAAGCCGGCAAATTTTTACGGGTTGTGCAAAAAACCGTTCAAAAACCTACCCTTTTTTTTCATCCCTGGAGATGCACGGGGAGTGCTGAAACGGCCCTCTAGACCACCCCAATGGGCAAACTACGGCCCGCGGCCGAAGGGCCCCGGGGGACCTTTTAAATCCGGCCGCGGGTAGGCTCCCGCTGGCTCCTCTCACAGTCGGCCCTGAAGACCGGTGTAGCATAAAAATTGCCCTCCTATGAGGATCTTCCCCTCACGTATCTGGCATGTGCCGGAGATGGGCGAAGGTTTCTAATCCCTAAAAACCGGGCACAGCGCAGTACGTCGGGGGGGACAGATCCTCATGGAAAGATTTTCATGCTACACCGGAACGGCGCGGGAAACACGGCAGGGGAACGCACGGAGAAAGGGTAAGTAAATTTGACGGGGGGGGAATGGAGAATAAATTTACATAGGGGGGATGAAAAAAAGGGGGATGAATTACTATGGGGGATGAATTCTTAGGGGGATGAATTACTATGGGAGTGAATTCTTTGGGGGATGAATTACTATAGGGGGTATTTACTATGGGGGATTAATTACTATGCTTTACTAGGGGAATATTACTATACTTACTATGGTACACAAAACACACATTCATCTACTTTGGTCCCCCCCGGGGCCCAAAATAGAACCCATTTCGGCCCTCAAGTCAAAAAGTTTGCCCACCCCCGCTCTCATTTTACATTTTGGAACAATTCTACAGACTCTGTATGGCCCGGGCCCTATAGACATATCTAAGCTACCTCTTTCTTGGACCCGGTTCACATTGCCCCAGGGGTTTGACCCCCCCCCTACTTTAAGCTCTAAAAGCTCCCCCCCTTACTTTTTCGGGGTTGCCCTAGCTATTAAATCGCTTGCAAAAAGGGAAAAACCCCCCGGGCCCGGGTGGGTATACAGCCAATTTTAAAAGTTAATGGAGACTCCCTTTCTCCCACATTACAAATTTTTCCAGTCATCCTGGCAGGAGGAGTTTCTTCCCTCAGGTTCCCAAGCCTACATAAATTGATAGCCAAAAAAAACAAAGACCCCCTGTAGCCGGGTCGTTTGCCTATATTTCTGCTGAATCTAGATGCAAAACTTTTATCAAAAATCTAGCATCCCGCCTAGATCTATTTACCTGTCTTATACACCCTTCGTACAAGGGCGTTCAGGGTTCAAATTTCGGGAAAGGGGAATTTTGCTTTGAGTCAAGCACGACAAAACACCCCTAGACCGGCAATAGTTTCATTTGACGCTGAAAAGGCTTTGATAACTTAGTTTTGAAGGCTTTTTTTAGCGCTTGGAAAATTTGGATTTGAGGGCTCGTTTTTGCTTTGATTTACACCCCGTCCCACTCCAACAGCCCGAGTTGTATGTTGCAGCAGGACACATAATCTAACCTATCCGTCTTCATAATGGCACAATACAGAGGGTGCCCCTTGTCCCTCGCTACTTTTCAATCTAGCTCTAGAACCATTAGCTCGCTTCTTTATTTATTATACTTCTCAAAACAGCGAGGGTTGCTCCAGCTTATTCCACTCTGCCTTCCTGGTATGGACTCGGAAATTCGCAATCAAAATCGATCCCAACTATATTACCTATTTAGGTTATTAAGATAGGGAAACTTCGTTTTCTCTTATATTTTTATTTATTTTTTTTTTTTTTATTACAAAGATGATTGGGGAATTGGACATGTGGAAGGAAATTACCCACCTTTCCCTCTCCATCTCTTCAAGTTGGTTCAGCTTCCGTAACTCCTAGTCAGGGAATCGCGGCGTCCTGTCGGCCGGCGCATGCGCGCTGGTGACGCTCACGCCGGGACACAAGCACCAGGTCCCGGCGAGCCGCAGATGAACAGGACGCCGGGGCATGCGCGGGTGGGGCCGCGGGCGGCCTCGGGCGGCCAATGGACAGCCCGGGGGCGGTCCCGGGCGGCCAATGACAGTACAGGGCGCAATATTTAAAGATGCCCTGCGCTGTCACTGATCCCGCAAGGTTATTGATTTTCCTGATTTCCTGTACCTGTTTTTTTTGGGAACCTTTTTTAACCCTGATTTCGTTTGCTTCTCCTGTTTTTGCCCCGGATTGCCCTGACTACCCCTCCCAATTCTCCTGTGTTTGCCCCGGGGATTTTTCCCTGACTATTTCTCCCTTTCCCCCCCCATCCTGAGCCCCGGTTTTTTTAAACCTATCTAGGGGACTGACTTATCCTGTGACCCTGCGTGGGGACCGGGACAAAAAAAATGCTGTTTTGAACAGTGTAAAATCCACGTTTTGGGGACTGGTCCTCTCTCCCGGGGGGGGGTCGCGATGGACCCCGGAAAGTCACGGCAATCTTAGATGGCCAAACCCCCACCGTTTAAGGGGGGGGGTTACAGCGTTTCATTGGTTCAAAAAACTTTTATAGAATGTTTGTAAGGAACTTCTCAGGGCGGGTCCCCCCCAACCCACGAAACGGGATTTTAAAAAAGGGACCCGTTTTAAAGGGACTCCCAAAGCTCGGGACCGCGTTGGGACACGCCCCAAGAAATTGTTTATTTCGGGCCCCCATTCTTTTCCCCACCCAGTTTCTTCTTTTCCATACTTTTTGGGAAAAGGGGGGACCCCTTTCCAAAAAAGGGGGCCTGGTTGGACGATTTTTCCCCCAAAAGGAGTGGTTTACCAAGGAGCTATGCTTTCCTGTGGCGTTTTTCTCCAGGAAGTTGACTCCGGCGGAGCCCCAATTACAATATTGGAGATCGGGAACCCCGGGCCCATCAAGTCCCGCTCTAGAAGAAGGGGGGTATCTCCTGGAAGGAGCCCCCCCAACCCAACCCTAATATTCACGGATCAAAAGGGAACCTCAAGTTTTTAAAGGGGACGGGAAAAACGTTTTGAGACCAGCCAGCCCGGGGGATGGGCTCTTTTTTTTTCTCTGGGTTTACCTTTCATATTACTTTCCCGCCCCTGGGTCTAAAAATAGGGAAACCAGACGCTCTACCCCAAACTTTTTTGGGGCCCCCCGGGACGATAAGTGTTCCCTTTGACAAAATTTTCCCTTTCCGGAAGTTTCCCTCCCCCTTTCCCCCAAACGGAACTTCGCCCCCGGGGATTTGGATTGACGCTTCCTTTTTGGACTGCCGCCCCGCCTGGGTGGGCCTCCCCAAAAACCCCGATGGTCTGTTTGGGAAAGGGAAAAAATCGGATCGTGGTCCCAAAAGGGGAAAGTTCAAAATTTTTTGGTTTTCCTGGGGCTCTGCCACGACCATCCAATGGCAGGACATTTTGGGGGGGTGACAAAAAGACTAAGGAGTACTGCAGCGCTCATTTGGTGGCCAAACATGGTAAAGGGGCCCTGCGAGCGCAAAAGTCCAGCCGTCCCCCTCCCCCAAAGGAAAAAACCCCTCCAGAAGAAAGGGCCCTGGGGTTTTGTTCCCGTCCGTTCCCGATACCCAAAGGGGCCCTTGGAAAAGGGATTGCCAGGGGATTTTGTAGTCAAAACTCCCCCCATCTAAAGGGCTTCCCACGGGCTATAATGGTGATCGGGGGAAATTCGCTTTTAAAAGATGGCTCTTTTTTTCCCCCCGGGAAAAACGCCCCCGTCGGCGCCGGGGGGACTGCATGGTATTCATTAAGGTTTTGTAAAGGCAAAATGGGTTTCCCCAAAAAGACTTAGTATGGTCGGAGAGCCCAGTTCACATAAAGGTTCTGGAAAGCCTTATGTAAAAATTTTTGGGAAAACCAAACTGTAAATGTCATCCCTTACCACCCACGGCCCAAAAGGGGGGAAAACGGAAAGGACCAATCAAACTTTTGGAACAGTACAAAGGGATGTTTCACCTTTTCCTTCAGGGCCCTGGCTAACATTTGTTGCCTTCTGAAAGAGTTCGCCTATAATAACTCAAAACCACCCGGGGTTAGGGGGACAATCACCTTTTTTTCCCTTTTCCCCGGATAAATCTCCTCCTTTTCCCCCCCCAAACCAAATTGCCCAAAAATCGGGGTACCGCTTCTCAAGATGTCTTGCATTTTTTTCGGTAAAATAACAAAAACTTTTTTGGGGGGCCCCCTTTTAAAGCCAAGAAGGACAGTTAAAAAGGGTTCGACGGGAAAGAAAAGAGGGGGAACTGTTGCTCCAGCCAGGGGTTTCAGGTTTTTTTTGGGCCCTTACGCCCCAATTGAAGATGCTGTGTCCTTCAAGGAAGCAGGCCCCAAAAGTCCCTTGGGCCCCTTTTCCCCTTTAAAACGGGTAATAACAAAAGGGGTTCGAACTCAAAGCCCCCCGGAAAATCTTTCAAAAAAACCCCCTGTGTTCATGTCTCTCTCCGGGAAACCACCCCAAACCAAAATTCCCTTTCCCCCAGATCCCCAATCCAGACCCCCGAGGCAGTCCCCCATAGGTGAAAAAAAAGGGGAATATGGGGTGGGAAAACTTTTCTCGTTGCCGAAAGGGGGGGGGCCCCAAGACGCAGTTTCTGATAAAAATGGAAGGGTTTGGCCCTGAGGAAAAACTTTTGGGGAAAACCCATCCGGGAATGTTCAGGGCCCCGGGCCTCCATCGGGAATTTTTTCTTTGGCCCCCCGCGGTGGAAGAGATCGGTGGGGCCCCGGAGGGTGCCCATGGGGGGGGGGGGCAATGTCAGGGATCGCGGCGTCCTGTGGGCCCGGCGAAATGCGGTGGCGACGGCTAAAGGGGGGGCCCAACAAGCACCAGGCCCCGGCCCAAAGCCGCAGATGACAGGACGCCCCCTTTTTTGCGCAGTTGGGAGCCGCGGGCGGCCTACGGCCTTTTGACAGCCCGGGGGGGCCCCGCCCTGGGGGGCCCAAATTTGGAAAGTCAGGGCGAAAATTTTTTTTAAAGATGCCCCTGCGCAAGGTTATCTGAGTTCCTGAGCCCTTTGTCCCTGGGGTTTTTGACCCTGATTAACCCTGCCCTACGCTGCCTTTCTTTTATTTGCCCCGGATTGCCCTGACTATTTCTGCATTCTCTGTGTTTAAACCCGGGTTTGTTCAGGGACTACTCTGCCTTCTCCCACCCCTTGACCCCGGGGCTTGTTTGACCTATTTGGGAAACCCTGACTTATCCTGCTGACCCTGGTGGGGACCTAAAGATTCTCCGCTGCCGATTCGTTCCCTCGCCTCCCCCACGGGGCCCACTACTCGTAAACCCATCCGGGCTAGGTCCTCCCGGGCCCTCTCACATTTGGCTCTCCCGGGAAACCAATATTTCCCCGGGGGTTTTCCCTCTCCCAATGGTGGGCCTGCTCAGAGGTCGTGCCCTGGTCCGGGCTGTTTAAAAGCCCATCCCACCTCGGGGGCCCCCGGGTGAAAGAAACAGCCGGGGGGACTTAAAACCCCCACGTTTTGGGTAGGTTTTTGTCAAGTGGGCAGCCGGAGGCCCCAACCTGGGGATCCAAACCCTTTTCCTTTACCCATTTCCAAAAACCATACCTCTTTTGCTCAAAAACAAAGACATAGGGGAGATTTGAACAGGGCTATATCTGCTTTCTTGGGGAAATTTCCCCTTAAACGTCCCCGTTTTGCTTTGGCAAGCTGTTTCAAATGAGTTTGTGAGGGGGCTCTGGGCCCCCCTGAATTTTTGCATTTAAAATCTTTCCTGTCTACTTCGTATAGGACTAGACTGGCTCACCCACTCTTCCAAATTTTTCTTTAAATTTCGCTTTTGGGAAACTTTCATTAGCATTTCCCTTGTTTTTTCGGGCCCCCACTACCCCTCCAAAGGGTTTTTTCTCTGGCCCCCCCCTTAAAAAAAACCCACTCATCCCAGGACACCCTTTTTACATGGAGGGGGAAGGGAAAGGGGAAAAAGGGGGTTTCTCCCCGGGTTTCACGGTTCTTTCCCCATTCTTCAAACCCCTCTTTTTTCCTCCCCCTCAATCTCATGATCATTGATAATTGGCGATCTCAACAAATGACTTCGGTAAACCAAAATATATGAACTTCCTTTCAGGTTCTCCGAAATTTTTCAAAAGTATTCTAAAAAAACCTTTTGGGCTTCCGGCCCCTTCACTTCTTCTATTTTTCTACAATAAGGAACTTTGTTAAACCCCCATGGCCCCCATTTTGTCTACCAGATTTCAATCGAATTCATTGACGTCTTTAGCGAAAATCTCGCAAAAAAAAACATCTCAAAAATAATAGTCCCCTGAACTTCTTTTTAAAAAAGCCTTTAGAGGCATTTTAATTTCAGCGAAATTTCCCGGGTCAAAGGGCTTCAATAAAACAATTTTCAGCCCGACCAACTTTTGTTAGGTTTTTCCCTCCACTTGTGCCCCTTTAAAAAAGCAACGAGTTTTTTTGGGGTGAACAACGCTTAAAAATTCTACATCGTGCTTACTTTTCCTTGGGCTTTACTTTTTAAACAGGCCCCGGTCTGTTCCTGCCCTCTGTGTGGGAATTCAAAACAGTTCTCTACAACACAGATTGTGGACCTGTCCCCCTTTTTCAAAAATTTTGGGAGCAATTGGTTTTATTTCAAATTTTTATTTAAATGTTTCGCTTACCCTTTCCCCTCAATGCTGTGCTCTTCGGCCCTTTTGGAAAATTCAATTATTGGCTTTTTTTGTTTACAAAATCATCCTTTAGAGACAATAAATCCTGGTTTTTCAACATGCCTTTTTTAAATTTAAAGGGGCGTTTTCCCTTCCCGTAATGGGTGTCCTTTCCCCCCCAACCCTTTTACGGGGGTCAAAACAAGAGCTCAAAACGCTCTTACACCTGGAAGGTTTTATCTGATCACTTTCCGAAATACATCAAAGGGGGTCCAATTATTATTTGAAAATTTGGGAATCAATATTGAAGGTCATTATCCCTACAAGGCAGGCTTTTCTTTACCCCGGGCAAGGATCGCCCTTTTAACTTTTTTCTGTTGGGTCGGCTATATCAAACAAAGGGGGAAAATAAGGCCCCGGGGGACCTTTTTATCCGGCCCGCGGAAACTTAAAGGGTCCCCTCACAGTCCGCCCCTTTAAGGGCCCGGTTTTTGCATGAAAATCTGTCTTTATATGAGGATCTGTCCCCCCCGAGTATCTGCGAATGTGCCGGAGATCGTCCCATCGGCTGCTAATGCCTGAAACTGGACAATGTGCAGATAAACCCAGGGGGGGGCAGTCCCCCATTGGGGACAGGGTTTTTTTATGCTTCACTGGGAAAGGCGCCGGGGGGAAAACCCGGGGAGAGGAAGCGCGGGCAAAGGTAAGTCAATTGACACGGGGGGAAATTGGGGAAATTAAAAATGGGGGGTTTAATTTTATATGGGGGATGAAATTTTTTTTAGGGGGGTGAATTTAAAATAGGGGGGGTGAAAATTTCTATATGGGGGAAAGGGAATTTTCTATGCTTTCTATGGGGGAATATTAAATATACTTACTATGGATGACCTACCCCATCATTCATCTACTTTGGTCCGGCCCCCGGGTTTTCCAAAAATATGAAACCCCTTTTTCATCCCTCAAATCAAAAAAATTTGCCCAAACCCCCGGGCATATGCTTTGGTTCCTATCTAATTTTTTGGGCCCTTTTGTCCACTCTTTTTAATTTTTTCCCTCATTTTTTTAAAACTCCGGCTTCCCTAATCACTTTCTCGATTATGATCCCTTTTTAAACTCAACGATGTTTTTACACATTTGACCTTCACTAGCCAGAAAGGGAAAATGAAAATTTCCTTTACATCACATTACAAACCCCAAGGTGGAAAACCCGTTAAAAAGTTCCAGTATATATATGGGACATATGAAGCTATCTGATCGATGACCTGTATCTTGTTGTTTTTCCATTCCTTTGGGCTTTGTCTTTTTTTTCCCCTTTTTCTTTATATATCTCTACCCCCTTCTAGTTTAATCTTCTCCCTTCTTGTGAGGTTTTCTGATTTGAGGACAAATTCTCCCCACCTCCACCCTCCAAAACTGCCTTTTTTGATTCTTCCAAACTTTTCCCCCCTGTTTTTTCCCCCCCATTTTTCCCTTTTCTTTTTCTTTTCCTGCCCCCTTTTCCCCCTGTTTTTTTTTCCCGCAAAATTAAAATTTTCAGTCGTTTCTCCCGTATTGTGTTTTTGGGGACGGTATGGGGGTTACTGGGGGGCTTTTATGTACACTGACATTACATAACAGCAAAATTTCTGGCCAAAATTTAACCATCGTAAACTCATTAAATTTGGGCTGTATTTAAACCCTATGGGATGCTATTGTTCTCTCCATGCCAAAAAACCTCTTCTTTCACACCTTCTAAAACTACTTTTCCCCCCTTTTTTTCCCTCATGATTAGTGTATCATAGTATTGCCCAAAAGCGCCCCCTTTTTTAGCGGCTTATCATTAAAAGATGAGCGAACTCGTACTTTTCGAAGTGGAATTTTGGGTTTGAAAAAAATTTGGAAAAAATTTGATTCGCGCCGAATCCGAAAATTTTGCAAAATTCGGGTGCACGAATCGAATTTTCCCAAAAAATGGTGGCCCCCATGTGTGGGGGGGCGGAAAGGGGGGGATCTCTGGGAAAAGGGGCGCAGGAAAAAGGCGCCCCTGAAACCCTAATGCATTCATTTAAGCCTTTTGACCAAATTTGCCAATCAGCAGCCAGCCAGCCAGAAATGTGTAATGGGTGAGCTAAAAAATCGCGGCCCTCTTAGAATTCTCATTAGCCTGGTTTATTCAAGAGAGACGACCTGTCTGAAATTTGGGGCAGGTTAGGGCCACCAAAAGGGGCTTTAGGGACACGAAACGTTACTCAGGGGGCAGACACAGAATTTGTTACTCAGGGACAGACACAGAATCGTTTTCTCAGGGACAGACACAGAATCGTTTCTCAGGGACAGAAACCGAATCGTTTTCTCAGGGGCAGACAAAAAAAACGTTACTCCGGGAAGGGCACAGAATTTGTTTTTTCAAGGGGGCACAGAATGTTACTCCGGGACAAGAAACGTTACTTTAGGGTCCCGAATCGTTACTCGGGACCAGAATCGTTACTTTCTGCCCTTTAAAAACCAATTTTGTTTCGTTCAAAAAGTTAAAAACCTTTTTTTTTTGTTTTGGGGGGCTTATTGAAATTTAAAAAGTTTGTCAGACAAAAATTTCAGGGAGTGGCAGAGGGGGGCAATGGTTTTTAGGATGCGAAACGGGCGTGGCCCGCGAGGAAGGGGGGCGAGGGAGCACTTTGTCGCAGCCCGGGCCAGTGCTCCCCGGGGGGTCATCCCGCGGTCGTGTCTCCACCCACAACCCCGCCCTCATCGATTGGTTGACTCGGTCGTTTTTTCCTCTTCCCAGGTTTACCTCTGCACCCCACAGCCAACGGTCGGTGGGTACGTCAGACACAAACCCTTAGTTGGCTTTGGCCCCGGGGCCAAGCCCCCTGAAATCACGTGTCCTCGACCT
>CATNWA010007056.1:0-11603 GCA_951230385.1 Staurois parvus | reverse complement strand
TCCTATGCGGTGGTTCCATGGAAGCTATCAACCTGTGGCACTGCTGAGGTGTTATGGAAGATCAGGGTGCTTCAATAGCAGCCTTCAGCTCTTCTGCATTTTTCGGTCTCATGTCTCTTATCTTTCACTTGGTAATGCCCCATAGATTCTCTATGGGGTTCAGGTCAGGCAAGTTTGCTGGCCAATCAAGCACAGTAATCCCACAGGTCATTGAACCAGGTTTTGGTGTTTTTGGCAGTGTGGGCAGGTGCCAAGTCCTGCTGGAAAATGAAGTCAGCATCCCCATAAAGCTCGTCTGCGGAAGGAAGCATGAAGTGCTCCAAAATCTCCTGGTAGACGGCTGCGTTGACCTGGACTTAATGAAGCACAGTGGACAAACACCAGCAGATGACATGGCTCCCCAAATCAACACAGACTGTGGAAACTGCACACTGGACTTCAAGCATCTTGCATTGTGTGCCTCTCCATTCTTCCTCCATACTCTAGGTCCTTGGTTTCCAAATGAGATGCAAAAGTTGCTCTCATCAGAAAAGAGGACTTTGGACCACTGAGCAACAGACCAGGTCTGTTTTTATTTAGCCCAGGTAAGACGCTTCTGACATTGTTTGTTGTTCAGGAGTGGTTTGACAAGAGGAATATGACATTTGAAGCCCATGTCCAGGATCCGTCTGTGTGTGGTGGCTCTTGATGCACTGACTCCAACCTCAGTCCACTCCTTGTGAAAGTCCGAAACACTTTTGAATGGCCTTTTCCTGACAATCCTCTCCAGGTCTGCGGTCATCCCTCTGCCTGCTGCTTGTGCACCTTTTTTCTTCCACACTTTTTTCCCTTCCACATAACTTTCTATTAATGTGCTTTGATACAGCACTTTGGGAACATCCAACTTCTTTTGCAATTACCTTTTGAGGCTTTCCCTCCTTATGGAGGTGTGTCAATGATAGTTTTCTGCACAACTGTCAGGTCAGCAGTCTTTCTCATGATTGTGATTCCTACTGAACCAGACTGAGAGACCATTTAAAGGCTCAGGAACCCTTTGCAGGTGTATGGCTTAATTAGCTGATTAGAGTGGGACACTTTGAGCCTAGAATATTGCACCTTTTCACAATATTCTAATTTTTCTGAGATGGTGGATTTGGGGTTTTCATGAGCTGTAAGCCATAATCATCACAATTATGACAAAATCACGGCTTGAACTATCTTGCTTTGCATGTAATGAGTCTATCTCATATATTATAGTTTCACCTTTTAAGTTGCATTACTAAAAATAAATGAACTTTTGCACGATATTCTAATTTTTCGAGTTTCACCTGTAATATTTCATCATAAATCTTGGCCAAAATTATTATTCATCATCCAGGAACTGCCCTGTATAGTCTCGACACATGAGGCCAGGCATTGTTGTTCACCAGGAGTAACCCAGGACTCACTGTCACTGCACAGCATAGGGTCTGAGAATGGATCCAAGTATTTCATCCCGATACCTAATGGCAGTCAGGGTGCCACTGTCTAGCCTGTAGAGGTCTGTGTGTCCCTCCATGGATATGCCTACCAAAAACAATACCTGACCTACCACCGAAAATGATCATGCTGAACAATGTTGCAGGCAGCATAACGTTCTCCACAGCTTTCTCCCGACCCTTTCACTTCTGTCACATGTGCTCAAGGTGAACCTGCTCTCATCTGGGTAGCACAGTGGCTAAATGGTTAGCACTTCCGCCTGGCAGTACTTGGGTCGTTGGTTCGAATCTCAGCCACGGCACCACCTGCCTGGAGTTTGCATGTTCTCCCTGTGCCTGCGTGGGTTTCCTCAGGGTACTTACTTCTTGTCTCATGGCCAAAATAGGCAGTGGGAGGAAATCCCTGCAAATTAAGTGAATCTCTATGGGCCTCCAGGTCACCAGGACTAGTGTCCCCAGTGTAAGATTTCACCTTTTTACTTTTCTGGGGACAAGCCAATATTTGGGATTTTCTTTTACTTTCACGTTCGGTGTGTTTGATACAAAGGACAAATAGAGAAGGTGGATTTTCCTAGCTAGGACACAGACAGCAATAAAAACTGAAAGAGGTTCTAATCCCTCTCCACTCTATCCAAAACTTAAAAAAAAGGTTTTATTTATACTTTGAGACCTCATGCAAACCGGTCGTTTTTAATGTTGCTCCTAGGGATGTATGTCTCGGTGGGTTTTTTTTTGCCTCTAGCCACCCCTGCCTGTTAGCCTATGTGTCCATGCACACATAAGCTTTTAGAGGAAAAAAAAAAAACAAAGTATTTGAAGACCAATTCCTCCTCAATGGCTGCAAACATGAAACATCTTCTTATTCTCTAACACCTTGTAAGGTTCACATCTATGCAGATTGTGTGATTTTCACAGTACATTTTTGATGTGTTTGTTTTTTTTTGTTTTTTTTTTGCCAATAGGAACATATTGCCTTTGATGCGACTTTGGATGGGCACAACTTTGATGCAACTTTTATGCGACTTTGCATGGGTGTGACTTTGATGCAGCTTTTTTTTTTTTTGATGAACCTTTATACTTTCCTTTTAGCAAACAAAGTCTCATCAAAGTTGCACCCATCCAAAATCGCATCAGTCAATACTCTCCTATTGACCAAAAAAAAACCCATAAAACGCAACACTTGCGTTTTCAGTGCTTGTCCATTGAAACCTATTACACGCAAAACACAATCTGCTGCAGGAAAAAAAAGTCCCTGACCCTTTCCAAAAAAATGCAGCAGCACAAAATGCACAGATGTGAACTAGATCCAGAAAAAAATGTTAAATGGACTGTAGTGCATTTCTGCAAACTGGAAAACGCACTGAAATCGGCATAAGTGTGAAGCTAAGGTAAAGAGAGGTTTGCTTGCACAGTGTCCTCTCTTCTAGCTATTGAGTTTGGAAGGACAGGTCCTCTATAAGGGTTTGGTAACCCTCAGGCCGCATGGGGATGTACAGGTCCTCCAGGCAGGCTGTGAGATTCATGTCACTCGGGATGCAGCAGCTGCACGGCCATAGATGCTGCTCCTGATTTGACCTTCATGCAGGTGCTGGACCCCGAATACACACTGTCTGTGTTCAGGAACCTGCAGGCATCTGCCACCACATGGATATCAAATTAGGAGCAGCGACTGTGTTTGTGCAGCTGCTGCCTCCTAGCTGACATGAATGGGACTGCCTGCACAGAGACGCCCAGAACACGTGTCCATTCCTGTTTGGGTGAGTCTGACCATACACCGAAGTACACCTATGTGAGGGATCCCTGTCACCTTCCTTATCTCAGTCCTGGTTTACACCTATGCCCTTTTTTTTTTTTTGTCCTTTTTGCATTTTGCAGAAATGCAGTACAGTCCACTTAACATGGTATTCCTAGGAGTCCTGTTCACATATGTGCATTTTTAGGAAAGGGTCAGGGACTTTTTTACCTGCAGAAGCAGATTGCATTTTTGGTGCAATAAACTTCAATGGAACCGCACCAAAAACTCTTCGCTTTGAAGTTTTTTTTTTCGCCAATAGGAAAGTATTGAGTGCGACTTTACACTCTCTGGCACTCAAGTTGCATCAAACTAGTGCAGGAAGTCGCAGTGATTTGAAAAGGTTCCTGCACTATTCTGATGCAGCTTTGGGTTCCAGAGAGTGTAAAGTTGCACTCAATACTTTCCTATGAACCATGTTGTTTTAGTCCTGATTTTAAGGTCTCATGCACACAGGACGTTTAAAAAAAATCTCCTTGGAGGAGGAGTGTCCAAGAGTTGGCGACCGGCAGCTTGGCCGCATAACCGGAGCTCCGGTGCCGATTTTCGGAATCCGCTGCATCCGTGCAGCAGCGGATCACAGTGGAGCAGAGGAGGGCCCTGGTGTCATTCCGGATACTGGGAGGTGGAATCCGGGCGACATTTCCGCCCTCGTGGCGGGCGGACATCCGCGGCTAGTGCAGGCCGCGCGGGCCGGGGCTCGCGGGTCTTCCATCCACACCCGCTGAGCATCGGGCTGTGGGGGGATCATCCTCGAGGACGTCTGCAGCGTCCCTCTGTATCACAGAAGGCTGGGAGAGGGACGCCGCTGTGTATTGCTGCTCCGCATGGGGGGCCCGGCAGCGACGGGGTTTGAGGCAACGTACTACCACTTCTGCCAGAGGCCTCTTTTCACATGGACACAGTGAGTGGGGGGTACGCAGGCGGCATCCTGTCACTATGATTCTCCCACAGTGCTTTGGGCGAGTGAGAATGTGGGCCACATTATTAAAATAGCCCGCCAGAATCCACCATCCTCTGTGACTGTGGCCTTCTTCTGTGCTCAGAGGACATTCTGGGGACCTTGATACTGCCCAGTGAGGGTGTCTCCTGCGGGGCCCTGTGCTCAGAAATGGAGGTTCCTCTGCTTCCTGCTTCCCATCCGTCCTTTCATGTCCTGAGTTGGGATCAGTGCCTCATCTTGCCTCCAACGTGAATTTATTGCAAGGATTGCTGCGACTTATGTTCTATCTTACCCTCTTCAAGGCTTGCTGAATATTTTTACAATATAATGTTATCGCATATGGATCTCCCGACAGCATCCATGTAACTACAAAATCATTGTAAATCAACCCCATGAACCTATTTTGGCCAAGTCTATATAGGTCCCCTGGGGTTATAATCTTCACACTCACTTTCCAATTTTCAGTTGATTCAACCCCCTGGGGGAGATTACTTGTATGCCGTCCACCAAGAAAAAAAAAGGGACAAGCTCAGAAGTACCCTACACAACATACCTACTTTTAAGGCTCACGAGATTTGCGGGATTTGTCTACCCAGTCAATACAGAGCGCCATGAGCATCATTTCCTGTCGATCCACGCGCAGGTGCCGATCCCCGCCCCGAGAGTCCAACCAAGCTCCTTATTCGGCACTAATTAGTTACAGCGAAAAATACATCAAGCTTCTCACAAAAGGGGGACTTGGAGTCCAATGCTTGGAATCTATGTACGCCAAACTCTAGCTTCGCTGCCAAATTTCAATCATGAATTGCATAATTTAAAAGCACTAAAGCACTAATGTTCTCTCTCAAGGAAATAGCCACGCTGGGTCTAGGACAGACCGCTTGGAAACCAAAAACACGATGAACTTTAGCCCTGGCCTAATATGGTGGTAAACTTTCCAGAGGAGCATGATCATTTTTACAAACGGCTTTTTCACAACTGCAGGCGCAGGTCGAGGATCTTGACCAATCCCTCAAAATCGCAACTCGCAGGAATAATCTGCGAATCAGGGGAATCCCGGAGTCTATGTCAGATCTTTTTCATTAATTATAAACCAAAATTGCCATTCAAGTCACTCCTTCCAGATCGTGACCCTGGATCTTTTGCTTGTGACCGCATCCACAGAGCCCTATCGCCCTAAACCTCCTGCTGACAAGCCCGGCCCTAGGGATATTGTCTTGTGCATGAAAGGATTTTCTGACCAAGGAAGAAATCCTTCAGAGCTGCTCGCAATACTCAACAATCTCTTTGAGGGCTCGGTTTTACCAAATCTATCCTGATGTTTCCCCGGCCACGTTGGAAAAACATAGAAAGATGAAAATAAGGTTTACAACTGCCCTGTTCTCAGCTCGTCATCCGCTACAAGTGGGGCTTTCCCCTTTTAAGCTGATAGTTCACACAATGGGGAAGCACATATTATAGCTTACATCCCCTCCCGAAGGGTAGGAGCTATCTTGGCCAAATTGGGCTTGGCGGATGCCCCATCACCTCAACGTCCACCATCCTCCCCTCGTATTTCTCCACCATTTGGCATAACCCTTCCCCACGGAGGGGATAGAAGGAGGAGTCAGACAAGAACCGGGTTGACGTGTCCACTCTCACTTGCACTAATACTCATTGTCTTGATAGTCTTTGGTTTGGTTCTATTGTTTTTTTATGACTTTACTAAGATTTGGGACACAGGGATTTGTGCTCTCTATTTTGTTACATTGTCAGGATGTTGTGTATTTCTGTGGTTGTTGCTGTGTATTTTGCAATACTGAATAATTTTGTATGCCTTGCATTTTGATAATAACTGTACGGGTTTAAGGACATAATACAAGGGTTATTGGACCCTCCTTATTGCGCCCAATTAATTCATGGTTTTGTATACTCTTTGACACGTTACCCCAACCCTGCCTCTGTACATGGCCGGGGAGGTGTCGCCGCCCCCGATTGCGGGGTGGCAGCTCTGTTTTCCATGTTCTAAGGAGACAGGGGTTTGGGCCATGTGGCCACCGATTTGTAATGTTTAAACTTTTTGTTTTATCAGGTATGACGACTTTTCTGCCCATGATCCACGTTCTTCAGTTACCCTTTCAAATATAGAAGATGTAATGTAAATGCTTCTTCTCCATTGTGTTTTGGGCTTTTTCTTTTCTTAAAACTTTAGTGGCATGTGGGGGATGGTATTATGTCGGTCTGTGGACGTCACGACCCCTATGTGTGGGGTTCTGGAGGTCCCCTAAGGCTGGTTCTGCGACAACTGTATGTCTGTCTGATGCAGAGCTTGCGGGGTTTCTACATGTCTAGTCAAAGATAAACTTTCCAGGGGATCATCCTCTGTAATGTGTATCTTTTATGGTGATAGTGGCAGCTTTGTTTATTATGGTAATGCAATGTATTTCACATAATGTCCAGGGTTTCAATTCGCCAAATAAGCGCAAACTCAGCCTTTCTTCAATATAAAAAAGATAAGGAGCAAAAATCATCTTATTACAACGAAAAACACATTTTTGCCGCCGCCAAAACACACGACTTTTTTTCATAGATCCCTATAGGCAGGGGTGATTATTACCCTACATTCCTCCATGAGTTTAGGGGAGTGGCCATTTTTCTACAATAACTCATTTCCTTTTGAGGTTTCAACAAGTGTATCGTGATCCGGACAGTAGGTTTATTTTTCTTAAGGGGCACCATTTCAGGTCGAGAACTTACAATTGCTAATGTCTATTGCACTCAAATTCCTTTCTCGTCAGGCACAGGCTACCTTTTTTTCTAAATTTTTTGGTGCTCATGGATAAATTTTTTGTCCCCCATCTATTGGTGGGTGGTGATTTTAATCTGGGTGGCAAATCCTCTTTTGGACCGTAGCTCCGCCTCGCACACTTCCACAAGCTTTCCCAAAATCCTTACTAAAGAAATCTAGATACCCTCCAGTTGGTGGATGCTTGGATAGGGGCGCACAACACGGGAGCCAGGGATTAACATTTTATTCCACCCACATGACTCTTATGCTACGACTAGACTATTATCTTTTCGTACCCCTATTTTTGCTTAGCTAATTTAGGATAGTAGTATTTCATTTGAGCACTCTGGTCGGATCACTGTATTATGGCCTCGTTATCAGTTTGTGGGGGGGTATTGGCACCTACTCCCTTTTTCATGGAGATTAATGATTCTATGCTAACTGATTACTGACTCTCGGCACACAGGAGGTGGTTACCGTCTCTTAAGGAATACTTTCAATTCTATTCAACCCCTGATATTTCCCAGCCACACTCTGGGTAGCCACACATGGCGGTCCTGCGGGGCGACTTATCTCTATGGCTTCGGCCAGAAATTAAAAAAACGTTGGCAGCAGATACTACTTTTAACCCTGAGAAATTAGGAGCACACTATAGAAGCCATGTAGCTGATCCATCTTACTTATAAACAGCTGTTGTCCACAAAAAAACGCTTGGAACTGAATGCCCTACTTTCCCAAAAAACTGAAAAGGCCCTCCGCTGGTCGAAGGCCTCGTTCTATTACATAGAACTCAGCATCTACCATGTTTGCTAGGAAATTGAACCATTTTTGCGCCCCCCTCCATGTGTATTATAATTTGCGTACTAATTCAGGTGCTTTCTCATCATTAACCTCAGGAAGTTTTGGGTATTTTTTTGAAAATTTTTATTTCTAAACTAGCTGGCTTCTCCACAGGTCGGATTTCTGTTTCTCTATCAGATTAATGGCTAGATTTCTATACCTTCCTGTTCTCACACCTTCTCAGATTGCCTCTCTTATGCCACTGCCACGCTGTTCACTTTAGAGGGAAATAACATGTGCAATAGGAACGCTGAAACGCTCTACTGCACCGGGTCCTGATGGATTTATGCTGGCTATTATAATACATTTTGCCTCTAAATTGGCTCCATACTTGATAACACTATTTAATGATGTTTTACAGGGGGGTAAATTCCCCGAGGAGATGTTGTTAGCAACACATGTCTCTAATACCCAATGCCACAGAAAGACCACTGTTTGCTGCAAAACTATAGACCAATCTCAGTACGTCTGAATAACGATCTGAAGTTATTTAGCCGCATTTTGGCGAACGAGGTTGGCTCCTATTATCTCCTCTTTGGTATCTCCAGACCAGTCGGGTTTTATTCCCAACAGATTTATTACTGATAACATTCGTCTCACTCTAAAACGTTATCCAAGATGCCAATTTACATTTCCAAAGAGGTTCTGTTTGATGAGTTTGAGACATAAAACAAGGCCTTTGACAGTGTCCTTTGGCCCTACTTGTTCTCTTTGCTACAGGAAATGGGCTTCAGTGATGGGTTTTTGGCAGGCATACATGCCCTATACGACTCTCCTAAAACAAGAATTAAGGCTTCCTGGCTGTAACTCTGACTTTTTTACATTGGGTAGAGGTACCGTCAGGGTTGTAACTCTTTCGCCCCTTTTGTTTGCGCTGGTGTTGGAACCTTTTGGCGCATTGGCGATCAAATCACAATTCGGATATATTTCTGGCTATTCGTTATTAGTTTCTACATCTTTAAGTTAGCATGTATGCTGATGGATGTTATGCTTTTTTTTTTTATTACTAACCGTTGACTTCTTTTGCCCAATTTGTGTGTCGTATTGAATGATTTTGCTAAAGTGTCAGGCCTCTATGTTAATTTTACCAAAATTCGGGGGTAATTATGCTGTTATGTTCCTGACTCCTAAGTGCATCTCTTCTCGTTAGTTCCTTTTCCAATTTGCTGTGGCGGTCAAGGTAACAGGGTTATCCTATTTTGGGGACTTTAATCTTGTCCCAGATTAATCTGGATGTGTGTTATGGTAATTATCCCAGCCATAGTGGTGGTCCACGTTCTCTTACTTTACTGAAAACTTTGGCAATGGTTTTTCCATATATCTCCTTTCTGGTTGGAGGTCCACGGCCGGTTGTAAAATGAATATCTTTGCCAAATCTATGCTTTATCTTTTTTGAAGCCACTTCCAGTTTCGGTTTACAAAAAAAGTTTTTGGATCATTTTTCCGCGGATTATCTAAACACATTTAATTTTGCGATGAGGAATTAAGCACATCCACGTTTTTGCCTCATCCTGTTTTATTATCGTCACAAAGGAGGGTGAGGTCTTGGCGCTTCCCAAACTTTCCTGGATTTATTTATCCTACTCGGCTAGTTTTGCGCCAATTTATCACAATGGGCTACTATTAACTATCAAATCCATGAAGATTAAATTTGGAGTCTCAGTTCGATGAGTCATTTTATTTACGGGAAATTTTTGTGGGTATAATTAAATCACCCCCCCGATCGCATTATTTTTCATAACTCTATAGTGATCCCCAATCACTGAACTTTTGGTCATCTTCAAATACGATCGGAACTTAAGCTGAGTTTAGGTCTGTTCTATAGTCAGGTGTTTGTTCCTCCGCAGCGCGTTTCGCGCGCGCGTGCAACCGCGCTCATTTTGTAGTGTCGCCTTCTCGTTCTAACCCATTATTTGTTTGGTTTGGTGGTATGATCGGATTCCTTTATCAGATTTGTCTGGAATTTCAAAAGTGGAGGATCCTTATTATTACCTTAACGATATTGGCTGCAGTGTGTGCTATTGGATGCTTTCCTCTTCGTGAGTATCGAAACGGCGCTCGCTCGCAGACAAGATTAGGCATTTTTTTTAATGGGAACCTTGTTGCCTTACCCCAGTCTTCTCCGAATTTCTTTTTGTTTGATGCGTGTCTCAGCCGGTGTAGGTGAACTCTTAGAGGATTAGGGGGGTTTTATTTCAGATCTTTATCAACCAATTTTTGATATGTTTCTTTTTTCATTGCTCCTCCTTATGCTACATGGCAGAGGTTTGGTGGAGGAGGATTGTGGGTATAACTTTTTTCAGGGGGATGAGGATTTGGGGACTCCCATTGGGGTGGGATAATATATGCATGAGGCTCTAGATATCTCTATCGGTTCGTGAGTACAGGGCCCTTAAAAAGGTTTTAACCAGGAATGGTATCGCCTCGCTCACGCACACACGCGGTCCCAAGGACTTTACTTACAATGTTCCCACAAAACATCCCCTTTATGTTTCCGGGGGGGGGGCTTTGTCCCACGCCGCCCCCGGACACAGGTACCTTGTGGTCCATATGTTTTGGGATTGCCAAAAAACATTTTCTAATTGGAGTCTGGTGTATAGAAGATAATCTGAGGTGGGCCTAGCCCCTCACTATAGGGCCTAAACCCGGATACAGTTTGTCTATTCAGGGACTCTGTTTACTTGGGGGTTTATTTCCCCAGGGGTCTCTTGATGCCCACTTTGAGATTGATACATACTTTATGTGATTTGCCCACTTTGTTGTGGTCCCATTGGTCCCTGAACATCTGGCGGTCTATTGCTGGGTACCCCTTGGACCTCTGTTTTACACAGAATTGACACTGTAACTGCTTATGGAAACGTACTTCATATATCACTTTACTGGGATATGATGCACTTTATCGATTAAAAATAATGGGAGTCATGGAAGGGATTGTGTAGACATGTTATTGCATGATTGGTCAAAACTTCCCCGGGTAAAGTATGGCTGACATATATTGTATTGATAGCTGTATCATTTCCAATCATGTTTTTTCATTTTATGTATCTCCATATGCCAATCATAACTTTCTTTCTTTCCTCTTATCTTTCTTTTTTTTTGTTTAATATACTTTTATGTTTTGTACGCAGTTCAAGTAGTGCCACTATTTTTGTGTTGACAAATATCACTTTATACTGTGCTGGTTGTTTGTTACTGTTTACTTAATGTACCAATAAAATTCGGTTGTAAAAACAAAAAAAATAAAATCTTCCTTGAAGCTTGTCTTCCTGGGCAGCCTGGCATTTTTTTTTTTTTTTTTTTGTGGATAAAAAACAACACTGACACTTGTTAAAAGAAATAATAGAATGCTTTTACAACGCATTTAGGCGGAGTTTCTCAGATTGTTCATGCACTTGGTGCATTAATGTTAATTTTAATTGGCCAGAATGGTTAAATTATTCTGCCCATTTGAAATGGGAATTACACTCAAAGCACTAATATGCACCTAGCGTTTAGTTGGCATCAAGCTTTTTTTCATGGAACAAAATACGCTTGGCTGCCTTCCTGGGACTCACCTTGGCATCTTGTTATTTTTTGTTTCTTGCTGTTTAAAACGCTTTACCTGCTACTAAATAGGTGGGCTCTGAGGAATGATGGCAAAGGACCTCGAAACGCGTTTCTCTCGGCTCATCTCGCTTGGAGGTATATTATTCCATTTACAGATTTCATCCAGTGTGGAACTCGTGAACAGCTGCTGTTGTTCATTATGATGGTGGCCTTTGACATTTTTATCCTTTGTTTAGTATATACCATTTTTTTTTTTTA